>JAKLLW010001374.1:0-15702 GCA_022814695.1 Neocatenulostroma microsporum
CCCTAACCCTAACCCTAACCCTAACCCTAACCCTAACCCTAACCCTAACCCTAACCCTAACCCTAACCCTAACCCTACCCTAACCCTCCAAGTACCTTCCTTTCCTCTTCCAGCCTCTCACAAGCCTCCCTCCTCTCCCTTCCACTCTTACACAACCAACCCATATCTTCGGATCTCGGCATGGGCCTCGCATCCAACTCCTCGCGCTGTAGCTTCCAGGACACGGTGTCGAGTGCACCCGCCCGCAGCTTTCTCACAGCTGGTGGCGCGCCCGTATCAGCGCCGTACGTGGTTGGCAGATGGAGAGAGGCAGCAAGGCTGTCGTCGAGCTTGTCATCGAGCTGGCGCTCGTGACTGTCGTCTGCAGCACCGTCCAAGTTCAGAGCTCCTGCAGTGTAGCTGTAGCGGTTCGTGACTGTATTGTTCGTCCACACCAACGGGATCTGCGGCGCCTTATCTGTTGCGGGTTTGTACGGTGATGTGTGCAAGGTCCGCTGGAGATCCTCGTTTGCTGCCTCATCCGGCATGGCTTCAACATCGCTGTCCTCTGTCGACTTGTTCTTGCCGAGAATAGCGCTTTTGATCTTAGCGACGGTGGACTTGAGCTTCGAAGCCTTGGGCTGAGCAGCCGTTAAGTCGGCGGTGGACTTGAGCGTCATGCAATTCTGCGGCGGCTCCTGTAACGCCATAGCTTCTTGTGAATCGATGGTATGTAACGTTGCCAATGGCTGCTGTATGATTTCTTGTGAACCGATAGTACGTAGCGCTGGTAATGGCGGTGGTATAGCTGCCTGAGACCCAATATCGTTTATTATTGACAACCGACGCGGCGCGGCTGCTGGAGGGTAAGCGCTGTTGATCTCTCGCAGTTTATGCAGCACAGCAGCTTCGGAGGCGTCGATGGTGACTGTTCGTAAGTTGCAGGCCATGGTGGCATAGTGAGTGTGAGGCGCGAGGTGCAATCACGCGGTGCATATCACAAGGTGCAAAGTGGAAGATCGGGCTGCAGCGGCAGAGCGAACGCGCTAGAAGGCCGGCACGTCCCGCTAATTTCCCGGGTTCGCATGTGAAAGACCCTTGCCATACTGTACATGTCTTTCTCCATTGTACACATGTCCATCCTCATGCATAACACATCATATGCTCATCTTCATAGCAATACCCTTATGCGGCTCATATCCCAGCACCTTGAAGTCCTCAACCTTCCAACCATCGATATCGCACCCTGCTTCCTTCTCCGGCATCTCCAAGGTCGGAAAGTCCTTCGGTGCTCGCTCGATCTGCACTTTCAGCGCTTCTTCGTGATCCAAGTACACGTGTGCGTCGCCCATGGTATGCGTCAGCGAACCGGGTATGAGGTCGCAACTGCGGGCGAGCATGTGCGTGAGTAAAGCGTAAGAGGCGATGTTGAAGGGGACGCCGAGACCCATATCGCAGCTCCTCTGGTACAAGAGAGAATGGAGAGTGCCCCTTTTGCTGCCGTCTTCCCGCGTGGGTGAGGAGGACGGGAACGAAACGTAAAACTGCGCAAACATATGGCAAGGCGGCAACGCCATCTTCTTCAAGTCCGCCGGGTTCCACGCACTCAGTATGATCCGGCGATCGTAAGGGTTGGTCTTGAGCTTATGCACCACTTCTGCCAATTGGTCTACTCCCTTGCCGGTATAGTCATCATGACAAGTCCTGTACTCAGCGCCGAAATGCCGCCATTGAAACCCATAGACGGGGCCCAGATCGCCTTCTTCTCGGTGGGAGAGGCCGACGGAGTCGAGGTATTCGCGGGAGGCGTTGCCGTCCCATATCTTGACGTTTTGGTCTTGCAAGGTCTTCGCGTTGGTTTCTCCGCTCACAAACCAGAGGAGTTCTGCTATCACTGCTCGCAGGAAGACTCGCTTGGTGGTGAGGAGCGGTAGGATGAGGGTGCCGTCGGGTTTGGAGAGGGTGTATTTGTGTTGTGGCGGGAAAGGAATGGATCTGGTGCCTGTGCCTGTTCGGTCGGGGCGGTGCTCGCCATTGGTGAGGATGTCGCGGATGAGGTCGAGGTATTGGTATTCTTCGTGCTGTTTCTCGGGCGTGTCATGAGTGATGTTGCCGTTGGAGGACTTCATTGATGAGTCAGGGACGAGATTGGTTTTCGGACCGCTTGTTGGGCCTATCTCGATTGCTGAGGGCGCCATGGTGGTGAGTTGTATGTGGGAGTCTGATGTGTTGATGCAAGACGAGAAAGCGCGTCTGAAGTTGACGCGACTTTGCCGGAATTACCTCGGTCGGCCAATGTGGCTTGATCGCAGCCACAACCTTGTCCACGGGTCTGTCACATGCAATATCCGCAACGTCGACCAGAGGAAAGAACGAAGCTCGACTCTTCACGCCATCTCACATCCACCACATATCTTCGGAACAGGCAAGATGGGCGCAAGCGACCGCAAATACGGCAACTTCATCCAAGATCTCGTCCTGGTCGCCGCTGCCGTACGTCGCATCAATACCTGCACCCTCCCTCACCGAGTGCCCATACTAATATGACCGTTCGCAGCCATTGTTGATATACTTCTTCGCCCGCCAAGTCCTCACGCGCCTTGACCCCGACGCCGGCGCCAAAGCCGAAGCGCAGCAGAAAGCCCTCGCCGCGAGCTCGAGATTACAGAGTATCTTCTCCAATCACGACAGACAAGACGATGACTACCGAGACGACGAAGACGAAGAGGATGATAGCGAGAGACAGGGCGCTAGACGAGAAAAAGAAGAGCTGGTACTCAGCGCATACGAGCAGACCATCGCCATGGAGGTAGTCAGCCCGAGTGAGATACCCGTGACATTCGACGATATAGGCGGGCTGGACAGCATCATCGAAGAGTTGAAGGAGAGCGTAATATACCCGCTCACACTACCACATCTATATGCCTCCCACAGTAGCCTTTTGACCGCACCCTCTGGCGTCCTCTTATACGGCCCACCAGGCTGTGGAAAGACGATGCTCGCAAAAGCCTTAGCCCGCGAATCCGGAGCCTGCTTCATCAACCTCCACATCTCCACCTTGACGGAGAAATGGTACGGCGACTCCAACAAACTTGTCGCCGCAGTTTTCTCCTTGGCCCGGAAATTGCAACCGAGTATTGTCTTCATTGACGAGATCGACGCTGTCCTCGGTCAGCGTCGGAGTGGAGAGCACGAGGCTAGCGGGATGGTGAAAGCGGAGTTCATGACCCACTGGGACGGTCTCTCCTCCTCCACCGCCGCAGCCGGCTCGCAGCGGATCTGCATTCTCGGAGCGACGAACAGGATCCAAGACATCGACGAAGCGATCCTGCGTCGTATGCCCAAGAAGTTCGCTGTAGGATTGCCTTCGGCAGCGCAGAGGAGGCAGATCTTCGAACTCACGCTGAAAGATACCAAACTCGATCGCTCCTCCCGCAACTCACATGGGGATAAAGCCTTTGATATCAACGTCCTTGTCCGCGTCTCCGCCGGCATGTCCGGGTCTGATATCAAAGAAGCCTGTCGAGACGCTGCAATGGTTCCTGTTCGTGAGTACATCAAGACCGCCAAATCCGAAGGCCGAAGTATGCGAGGCATTAAAAGCGATGCCGTGCGTGGACTGCGAACGGAAGACTTCTTCGGGCGAAGCGGAGGACAATTCCAATCCGGTGCCGCAGGAGCAGGAAGGTCGACGCAGTCATTGCGGGAAATGGACAGCAAGAGCCGACTCAGTCGAGAGGTGGAGGAGGAGGTGGATACGCCGGCCACGCCGGGGAGCGGCAGCACGGAAGAGGTGGATGAGTGGAGGGACGGTGATGGCGAGAGGGATATAGAAGAAGAAAGAAGACGGTGAGGTGGGTGCTGTGGTTTTGACTTCTGGCGAAAGTGCGATGGCGAGACCTTCTAAGATACCCGTGATTGGAAACACTGCTCAGTCCTACTCGCGTTCGATCCTATGCCTCTCACTACCCGCCGCCCGATCCTACGCCCGCCGGTGTGTTGTTGATGCCAGCGATGCCGGGTGCGCCACAATTTCACGAAAATGTCGGTTCAGCATAATCGGCTTCATACCACACCGCAACAGATTCACATTCGGTCAGGTAGTCTAGTCGCACAAACGCTTGGACAGCATTACTGGAACACCCGAAAATCGGGAGCCAGAAGCGTACCCCAAGTCCATACGCCTAAGAGCGACATTACGAAAATATGCACAACCCTCGGCACACGCCCAGCAATGAGAGATTGTAAGACTTGACGACGATGACGTTGTGTCACTGGTCTAAGTTGCTCTGCTATGCGATGCACAATACCCAATGGAAAACCACCATGTTCAATATCTCGCCTCCAACCTGCTACAAACTCCCCCGTTTCCACCCTTTGCTACATCTTCAACGTCGGTCCCCGGACGATCGTATTCCACCGACCCAACATCACTCCTCACTTCATCACCCACTCAGCATACCCCGCCACAAACTCCCGGTCAACAACCCCAACCATCTCATCCTCACGCTCCGTAATGCCACACTCACGCGCAGTCTTCACCGGCAGCGGCACCCTCACCTCCCCCTCCCTCTCCTTCAGAAACCTCTGCCAGCGGAACTCCTCCGCCATCCTGCCCCAGAACAACCAATCCCGATTCACCTCTTCGTCCCAGCCCGGCACAATCGGCGTAAGCCTAGTCCACGGCAACAAAGTTTGCGCGTAGCGACCGTGGCCGGCTTCGTACCAAGCCTCGAAAGCTTCATACTCGGTCACACAGTCGAACCCTACATTAGTCACTCCGTCGAGGAGGGTGAGGGAGAGGCCATAAGGCACCATTCTGCAGGCTCGGGCATGGGGGTCGATGGCATGGTGGTGGATGCGCTTGGCTTCTCTGTACTCGGTTTCGGGTTGGACGAGGCAGGTACACTCTAAGACCTCGACGTCCGGGAACTTCTCTGTCTCTGTGTGGGGTTGCGCGGACTCGGTTTCGGAAAGAGCGTAAGATCGGCTGTCTTCTGATGAGGTACGCGCGAGGCTGGGGCTATTGGGAAGGGACTTGTAGCGGTGGATCCAGCTAGCCTCCGATCCACTCCATGAAGTCTCCGACGCGGCAGACGAGGCGCCGGAGCTGCGTGGCAGAAAGATGAGCTGCTCGATTTGGAAGAGTGGGGACTTCCTCCGGCAGGTGAGCCTGAACGCAGCGTTCAAGGCCTTGGCTTCGTTGTCGGAAGAGGCAATCGAGGCGCTGGGAGGAGTAGGCGGAGGCGTCGCAAGTCCGTTTCGGACGTTGGGAGCGTAATCCGAGTCGGAGTCACTCCTGTCGTTGATTGCCGAGCGTGGCTTCCTGGGTTGATCCGGACACAATCGCGAGCTGTCACCATCCTCCCCAGACTCACTCTCCATCTCATCACCACCATCGTATACCCGATCATAGACTGGATCGACAACTACTTCCTCAAATGGCCCACCCTCAATAACCTCCAACCCCCGCAAATCCCCAGCGTACTTATGCACCGTCCTGTACAGGTGCAGCCACGAGCGTTTCAACTCCATCCCCACCGGAATCCCAAAATCAACCTCATACCCTCCCTTATGCTCCTCCAAATCCTCCGCAACCCACTCATCCTCAATCCTAGTCTTGTAAAATCTGCCAGCAACTTCGACCTGCTCATCGAGCCATCCATCCATCTTGCTGCGGGCGTCTCTAGCCATTCGACGGTACTCAGCCGAAGACTCCCTGAGAAGCCAGTCCTCGGGGCGTGGACATTGCTCTAGGTTCTGGATCGCTCTGTCGGCAGCCTTGCAAGCGACTCGGATGTGCTTTTCGAGACGGAGATACTCTGGGTGGGAGTCCAGGTACTTCGCTTGCTTGGTTTGGAGGTAGGTGATTCTGTCTTGCCAGAAGCGGAGGGCGAAGGAGGTTTGGGCGTGGGTTCTGGTGGAGACCATGGTGGCTTTGTGCCGTGTGAGAGACTGTTATTGGTGGTGAGGTTGTCGTTGGTGAGGCTGTTGTTGGTGATTTTGTCGTTGGTAAGGTCACTTATTTCGGCCGCAGGTCTGTCTGTCATCTGGTTGTTTTTGTTTGTATCGAAAGTGTTCGTTGCGGGTGGTTCGTACTTCGTTGTATCTTACGGAGTACTTTGTGAGACGAGGCTGGCAGAAGGAGAAATCTACGGCGGGCGAAGGTAGATATATGATACATCACCAGCAGCGCTGTATGACTGATATTTCATCCTTCGTAACTGTGCGTATGGGGACATGAGCGTATTGTGGTCCATTGTCTTCATGTTGCCAGAGGCATGTTGTTTGAGGATATACCAGACAAGGCTGGCGGACCCGGGACCGTGGAAAGGAGAGAAACGCCTGTCATCGGTGTTTCGATCGTACCACAGGTGAGAATTTGATAGCACCACGACACTGCAGGGCTTGGCGATCAGTATGCGCATTGCGAAATGACACAGAGAGACGGCATGCGTGAGCTGGTTGGTATGTTATGCGAGATATGTCCATTACTTGCTCATTTTCAGTCTCCCTTTCTCATAATTCCTGATTCCCAAGCTGTAGAGCCAGCGTTGCCATGCATCTCCTCCAACTTTGACATTGTCTACTATACCCATAGTGCCTCCCATCCATCCATCATACCTCATGCCCACCGAGGTGAGATACCGCCTCCACCGCGTGACCTCAAGCTGCACCTGCCCCGGTACGAGGTTAGGCGCTCCTCCAATCTTCCCGAACTCCCAAACTCCTGGCTGACGCTCAAAGTACGGCGGTTTCTTGCCAAAGTAGCCGGCGCGGGTCCAAGCTGTGAAGGCTGCCCTTTCTGTGATCTCATCGTATCCCACCAGCAGTGTGCCCACGTTATCACAGACTCCGTAAGGTACGATCCGGCATCTTTGTGCCTCTGGATCGCCACCTTGGAAGTGACCGTCTGGACACTTGCACTGTAGCTTCCGGCCACATTGCTGGCCGGTACGCATGAAGTGTTCCCGGACCGTTTCATTGTGTGCGGGGTGGAAGCGTCGGTCAAGTAGCTCACCGTCCCAACCGTTCGATGGCGGCGCACGGTGAGCTCGCTCGTGAGCTTTCGATCGAGGTGGAGACAATCTTGGTGAGGTCGAGAGCGCAGCATGGCCGTGGGCTCGCTCGTGAGCTTTGGAGCGAGGTGGAGACAGACGTGGTGAGGTTCGGCACAACGGACTCACGAACCTCGCACGCTCGACTTCCAAGCTTGTTTGCTGTTGGACGTGCATAAGCTCGATGCTCGCCTGCTCCTGGAGACACACATAGGCTGCGTGAGGCATCATCTCTAGATCTGAGGCGGTCTGAACCATCGATCTAATGTTGCCCTGGTGTTGCTGGTGAGATTCTTCCGCTCGGCGTCGGATGTCTGCCCATGTTTGAGCAGTGCTAGTCCACTGATCGGCGACATAGTCATCGTATGTCGCGGTAGCAGTGGTCTGGTGAGATTGAGGAGGCTGCTCGTCAACGACATAGTCGTCGTATACCTCAGTCTCATGGCTTTGGTGAGCTTGAGGTGGCTGCTGGAATTCCGTAGCCTGGAGACCATGCGTTGATTGCAGCATCTCCCAGATATCGGCTACTGCTGACTCTTCCGGGTGTGACTTGCACATCTCAACGTACTCCCGCCACTGTATGCCGCCTTCGGACTCGGCGTAGACGGGCATGGTGAGCTCCATCCCGCACAAATCTTGGTTGTCGGTCGAGGCCACTGGTGCATAAGTCTCATTCTGGTGAGCGAGCCACTTCTCAACTCTCTCAGCTCCGTAGCCCTGTCCAAACGACCAGAAGTCATTTCTCGTCTTCACCAGTGCAGACGGCTGTGGCTCCTGGCCATCTTCAAGCGGTCGGTAATCGAGCTCGAAGATATCCTCACAGTCCGGGTTCATCTCGATGCGTCGAAGGAGCACGGCAGCGTACACGAGACACTGTTCGCCCTCCTCGTACATGCGGTCTGACTGGTCCTTGTCCACTGAGAAGACCGTCTCGGCTTCGTGGAAGCGGGCCTCAGACATGGTGGTGATTGTGCGGCGAAGTACACGAAGCAGATTGTTGACCGTCATCACATCTTCAACGCACGACGTTGCAACGGATGTGTCCGATCCGTAAGAGGAGGAGCTGTCGCTGAGGTTGCCGAGAGGTGCGGACGTCGTCTGAGCTGGTGAGAAGAAGCCCGTCTGAATCTTGGACTTCTGTTGCTTGTGAATTTTGCTGGTCTTCTTGGCGAAGCCTGGAAACCTCTTCTGCTCAAAAGGCAGCATCTTGGTAAGTCTTGCTGAGTTTGTTCTGCGTTGGTTCTGCGTTGGTTCTGCGTTCCTGGTGAGGTCTGCTGGTGAGGTCTGCTGGTGAGTTGAGAGCTCTTGTACTATACGCAAGGTGGTGTAAATTGTAAAAAGACCCACGAGAGGAAAAGCAGTGGGCTTCTTGTAGTCGTGAGTAACATTCAAAATGTCTTCATACACCTGCTGAAGACAATGGATATGACATGTTTGCAAGGCATACCAGTCTCAGCAGTCCACATCCATGGTTGGCAATGAAACGCTCGAGTAGCAAAAGAGGACGTTACTACCGGAAGAGAAGTACGCAGCCAAGGGACATGCAGTACGATCCTACAACAGCTCTGGAGCCCATTTGGCAGTTCTTCGTCGCGGTGTCCACGAAGATAGCCGGTATTAAGATGGCAAGGATGAGATACCCATCTCAGGTCAGGATTCCGATTCCATGGTAACGACTGAAACGCTCAAAGGCTTACTACAGTTGACTTTCAGCAGCTTCGGTAGCGTTTCGAACACCACATGGTGATTGGGCTGATGTTCCAAGTAAGCGAGATCTCACTACCATGGTTTGGGGTGAGGCTGGCTTGAGACTCATGCGATCGGACTGTCCTCTCAGCTTGGTGCCGGCATAAGAGCAGTATCTCGCCGTCAGACCGGGATCTCACCATAGCAATCCCAGACGATACAGCAGAATCGCCTAAACCTCCAACCTGAGAACCAGAAGCAACATGACCGACTCAGCCTCCACCGAGTCCACTGTCATGTACACTCCACCAACCACAGCCGTTTCGAACAGCGGATCTGCCACAACCGAGTCCTCATCGCCGCCATATCATTGGTTTGCGAGACAAAGCAGCAGCAGCGACTGGGCCGCAGGTGAAGAGCCCGACGAAAGCGACAATGATATCGAGAACCACGGTAATCGTCCACAGGAGTCTACAGTTACGCCAAGACAGTCAATTGGAGACGACCTTCCTTGGAGAGGCCTGACCGTCACCGAGCGAGAAGAACCAGTACAGCGCTGCCCAAACGCCGCCAAAGACGCGAGTCCGTCGAATTCCCAGCCACTGACGGAGCTGTACAACGATATCTGCAGAAAGATGAATCCGGATTGGCAACCCGGGGTAAGGAGGAGTGGTCCTCCATATCCGTTGCCAAGGCCTCAGAACCCATTCCCACCTCTGTTTTCAGCAAGCCAAATGGCGGCCATGCGAGCCCCAAGAGCCTCCAAGCGACAACGAGAACACGTCGCTCAACCGGGCACCTCGTCCAGACCGGTGCTAGCAAACCGCAATCCTGAACAGGCTTGCAACGCTCGAGCAAGCTTACGGACCACCAACGATGAGCCGACCGAAGCAGCGCAGTTCTGGGCGAACAACGAAGCCGGAAGACGCATCAATTGGGATGAAGCACTGTTTGGTGCGCACTATCCAAGCCTGGGGAGGAATTTGGGTGGTGTAGATGGCAGTCTGGCCGGTCGGGATATCGACATAGATGACGACGACGAGGAGAACCAGGTGCTACGGTAGTGCAAAAGATCTGTGGTGGAGCGAGAGTGGATCCTGAGGGTATCGCAACAGTAGACAGACCAAGCATGAGCAAGCAGCGCTTCGTGCCCGCATCGTGAGTACCCGCAATCATCTAATCTTATACAAGCAAGGCTTGAGTACCTTCGCCTCGTCATCCGTCGCCACTTCATCAGCATGCTCATCCACAAACTTCTTCTTTGCAAAAGCAGGTTTCCCACCGCCTCTGCCATCATCAACCGGCTTACCCTTCCCCTTCGTCGGCGCAGCAGCCTTGATGAACTCCATCTTCACAAACATCTTGTTACTCAAGTCAATGCTCCGCTCCCCATCCTTCAGCACGAACCCTCTCCTCCTCAACACCTCAACGAAAGCCGAGACATCCGTCTCCTCCTTCTTAATCTCCTGGCCATCGACCTCCGTCCTCAACACAGCATGCTCATCAACCTCTTCGTCCTCCGCCTGTTTCTTCTCCTGCGCCTTTTTCATCACGGCCTGTTTCTTCTTGCTTCCGACACTGTGTTCCACAACCTTACCGGCTCTGCCGACCCGGCCAAAGCGAGACTTGATCTCCGCCACCCAAAGTTCGCCCTTCCAGTGTAAGATCCGGTAGGCTTCTTCGATGAAAGAGATCCAGTTCGTGCCCATGAGTGCCAGACAGAAAAGTGCCACGTCGACTGAGCCATCGGCTACTGGTAAGTTGGAGATGTCGGCTTTCGTGATCAGCGGGGAAGGCGAGTGCAGATCGAATGACTGGATGTTGAAGTTGAGCTTGGATTGGTCATTCGAGGTTTTGAACGTCTGCGCAAGGCGAGCGTCGCCGCATCCCAGGTCGGCAATGATACAAGTGCCTTGCGTGCGCGGTAACGCCTGTATAGGACCGCCACCGTCGCCATTTGCATCTCCGCCTTTGGAAGGCTTGCCCTTGAACTTCGGCGGCTTCACTTTGCCTCTGCTCCGGAGGGTTGCGATGAAGTTGTCGAGTGGATTCTCGGGCCATACAGACACTTGTTGCCGGAAGCCAGCATGGTAGTCCTCGAACATCTCCGGGTTCTGATCGAAGAGATCGAGCGCTGTATCTGAAGGTGCCGTGTAGAGCGTCTGATTGAGATGCCGGAAGCGAGCCGATACGAGCTTCTGGCGCATGGCTGCTTGCATAGGCGTAAGCTTTGCTGTCTTCGGTAACGGTGGTGCTGCCGGAGGTGCTTGTTGCGCAGCATCTTTCGCAGACTGCTTGCCTGCGACCTCTGTGGATGTTGCTGGCTTCTCAACATCCTCGTGCCTGTGCTTCTTCTTGCCTTTCTCCTTCTTGCCAGTTGGGGCGTCCGCAGCCACAGGAATTGTGGGCTCCGCACTCTGTCTCCCTTCTGCCTTATCCGATGCGCGTGACTGCTTCTTTGGGACACCATCCTCCTGCGCTGCCTGCCGTTCCTGCTTTTGTCTCTTCCGCTCTCTACTTCGGACGCCTTTCGCCTTCACCGGCTCCTTGCCTTCAATGTGCTGATCCCACAGATTGCCCACATCCTCGTTGGGCGTGGTAGTGGGTGCTTCGTTTCGCTTGCGCTTCTTGCTCTGCTTTGATCCATCATCATTGCCTTTCTTCGTCGCAATGGGTTCAGTCTGTGGCTTCAAGGTCGTAGCATCGACCGACCAGCCTTTGACAGCGAACATCTTTGCGATAGCTCTCTGGTTCTACGAAGATTTTCGAGATGAAGCTTTTGTGAAGGCAAGATTTCGCGGCCGAACTGAATGGGCAGGCCTAGCCGAGGCCGCACCTTCGCGCCTTTTGTCACCTCACCACGTGCTTACCTTGTCTTCTCCTCCTCCATCACCGATATTCTACATTTCCCTTCGCTGGCTCTGGCTCAGACTCAGGCAGAAGGAATACTATTGAGAGTGAGTTCAAGCCATGACCGGTCCGACCTTGCCTGGACGAGCCAAGCACTTACGATCGTCCGCCACCAGCCCGTTGATCTCACACGCCTTCCTTGACGATGCTCGACCACAGCAAGGGTAGATGAAACCAATTGCTACTGACCAGCCCAGGAATTTCGAAGTCCTCAGGTTCTCTCGAGGCAGAGAGTCTATACGGGGGCTTGAAATCGGGCGATGCTGTTGGGGAAAGCCGAAGTACATCTCCAGCACCCTCTTACTTCCGCACGTCCTGGTACGCAATTCTGCGGCCTACCGCACTATTGCAGGGATGGGTATCTTGACCGGTCATGAGTTGTTCCACCGAAGCTGGTGTGTCGCGTGCTAACGAGCAGGTATGACCCGGCGTACTACGAGAACCTCGTACCTCGTCTAGGAGCTACCGACTCTTCGAACCACACCGTCTCGACATTCTGAACAGCGTGCCTACCACAATTGACAGGTCCTCGTGCGTCCAAGCCGACCAGCGTCCACCTAAGGACCAGATCCACCGAGGCTCATCCGCAACATGTGCCTGGAATGCGCCCTGAGCAAGATCTACTGGTACATCTGAAGAATTGCGCTCCGTTCGAATACAGCATCTTCAGCCAGCAATAGACGGCAATCACATCACTGCGCAGTATATGGTGGCTCATAACAGCCACGGCGAGCCGGAGAAAAGCGTACGTCTAGCCATTAGTCTCCTTGCATCATCCTTGGTTCACAACGCAGGCTTTCAGCAACCCCGAAGGTCCTAACTGCAGCCGATGCCCTCGCATTCCTCAGCAGAGTTTCTACTGCCGCCCCTTCCACACAACAGGTGTCGGTGTACCGATTCATGGCCTGACGTGATCTCCGTTTGTACGGCAGTGCGATCGGCCAATGGCGCGTCTACCGGGACTCGGAGAAGCCAACGGGTATTAGGAGATGAGTGCCGCTTTCTCGTTATCATTGTCTGTTTCCAAGCTCATGTATAGCCCTCTCTCTACCTTTCCGGAGGCTAATAACTTCGAGATGTCTGCGACGATGATTAGGAATGACTTATTTCATCGACCCTTGCAGTGCTTGTCGAGAAGGTCTCTCGTGGATACTCTGGGGACGACCCGTTTGCACGACCGACCGGTGCCAAGCCAGCGCGTTTGCAGCGGGGCGGACTCCACTCAAGCCGATGTGAATGTGATGTTTCACAACCTCCGATTAGTATAAAGAGCTTTCCTTCTACCTTCCACCTTCAAACTTTCCACTTCTGCGATACCATTGACACAGTGACCACCAAACGAGATACAGCGCACCGCATCCGCAATATGGCCGACAATCTCGTCAACACCTACAAGCGATACAAAGCCGGCACCGAGAAGCTCGTGCGATGGCTCATGCAGTCTGCTGAGCGAAGCGAAATCACTCTGGTGCACACAACATCCAGGGTCAGCGTCCCCGAGCTGCTCCTCATTGCGAAGCATATCACCACCTCGACCAAGGTCAAGATCCATGTCCCACTCGATATCCTAGACGTCACGAAAGATGCGGTTTGGGTCGACGTAGCTGTGCGGAGTGGTATGCCACGCTTGCCAAGGAACAAGCGACTACTTCAGGCATCACCCTGTCGAACGCTCGGCATCAGCACTTCCTTCATACACTCGAAGAGATCTTTGAGCTCTTGCAAAAGGCTCACAAGCCCAACCGCTCCCAACAAGGAAGTCAGCCAATAGATCCGCCGAAGCTTGCCAGCGAGATCAATGACTTGGCCAACCTATACGACCACCTCGAGCTCGAGGAACCCGTCGCAGATGGCAAAGATGATCCCGTCGGCACAGCAAGGCCACAAACGACGCACAAGCGCCCTGCTACCGAAGCAAAACGTCCGGATCGCTATCAAGTGGATAACGAGGAGGAAGAGAAACACTTCGCTATCTGGTGTCTCTTAAAAGACCTCTTCGATGTTCGGATGTACTGCCGCGGCATGTGGAAGCGCTATCTGGAAGGCGAGTTGAGCTTCTTAGCTGTGAGTCGCATGACCGATACCGCCTTTGACATCATCGTCGAGACGACCGATCATTTCGGCGGCTCATATCCCGACTTGGAGACCTTTGACGATATCTTTCAGTGCATCGGCGCCGCTGCCTTCGTGGAGACCGCTTGCTGCGAACCACTCAATTTCGCGTCCTACAGCAACGGTGACCGCGCCGCAGAGCTACCCAGCAAGAGCAACCGATCGGATCTCCTGTGCTTGCCAGCGTGGGCCGCCTTGAATGACGCCTGCGATGTTGCAGTCTTCTTGTGGCAACGAGATGAAGACCCAGCTTTGCAGAACAAAAAGGTGCATCAGAAGTTCCCGGCACACCCTTTTACGAAGGTCCTTCTCAGTATCATTCAGGACATCAAAAAATTCTGCCCCGGCCCGGAGGGAAATCCACCGCCAGGCTCGCCAGAGGAGAAGGAGTATTACCTCACGATGGAATGCCTTGACACCTATACTAAGCGACTTAGCTTAGTGGTAACGACATGCTCATGAGACGGCTTCCGCGCACACGTAGTTGACACGGGGCTCGTGGCGGCAACGCAGATCTACATGGACATATTCGAAGCCTTGGATGGCCAACTCGGGAGGGGCTTTGTCGAGTCACTGCAAGTGTTTGGTCGCATACACGCTGCTATCGATCGCTTCTGCAACTCCTCTGGGAACTGGAGTGAGTATGTCGCCAAGCATATGGGCAGAGGTGGCACGGCCAAGCTGCTGAAAGACGTGAAAGATATGGTCCGGTTCGGCCAAATGCAAGACGGTCAGAAAGGTTGGGTCTACCAATTCAGCGACAGGACAGCGAGCGTCTTTCTGCCACTCAAAGTCATTACAGCCTTCCCGCTGCTGGCAGTGAAGCAGGTGTGGGATCCTCTGTGGTCAATGCACTACATTGGTACCCACATCATGAACACGTTGCAAACGGCGCTTGCGGCGGCGCATCTGTACACGGCAGGTGTGGCCTACAGTGCTTTCAGTACCGCATGGAAGGACATGGACTATATCATTGCGCGCGTCAACGCCTGCACACAGTTTGTGAGACCGAACGACGGGACTGTATTGTCCGTCGCCAAGACATATCGTCTCGCTTTCGGAATGTCTATCAAAGATGTTCTCAAGGGCTCCAAGGCCGACTTGCCGAGCGTGGAAGCTGCGAAGAAGCGAAGTATCAAGATCGGCTTCACGTCTCAGTTCATGAGAGCTACAGTGGGGCCGCGGACACAGGGCAACTTCGTGAGTTACGACAACCACTTGAAGATGTACTATGCGTGGCTCAAGATATGCGAATCGGAGAACGACGGCATTCGAGATCCAGCCATAGCAGCGCAATGGAAGCAGACGCGAAGGCTGGATCCCGTCCAGCTTCTCAGCGTGCTTCTCGACAGCTTTGTTGCCGATGAAGCAAACTTTCAATTCGACTACATCAATTTTGTGGCGGAGTGCTTGCAGCTGCTCGAGCAAACAGCGGACATCAACCTCAGCCGCCATTGTTCGAAATGGCGCGCATTACCAAAGCAGGTGCCCATGTACGAAGTTGTGGACAAGGTACTCTGGCTAGCAGTCGCGGCCGAAGACAATCGGCTGCCCAAGGAGTACTCCGACTTACATGCCGCCGGCCGCATCTTCCAGAGCATTGTACAAAACTCTGGAGACCAGAATCTACAGCGCGCCTTGGAAGGCTGCAGCGGCCACATTACTCATCACCAAAAGCCCGCGGTCAATTACCCGCCTCGAGGCACGCGGCCGTTCAAGGCACCGCAGATCGACTTTGTGGTGTTCGAGGATCGCTCTCGTGATGAGATCAGGGCAGCCATGCTGGATCGGCCCGAAGATGAAGCACGTGTCTGCCGGGAAGCGGTTGAAAAGCTCAAAGGACTGATTCAGGGTGGCATGGTTGAGGCGGATGCCCTCAAGGAGAGTGAGCAGTGGGCAAATCGGAGCCTGCGCGAAGCGAAGATCGCAAAGATGACGAAAGTGGTCTCTGCCAACG
>JAKLLW010001375.1:0-15674 GCA_022814695.1 Neocatenulostroma microsporum
TGCCAAGAAAGCTCTCAATAAGGAGCAAGTCTACCAACTGTTACGGTCGCAACAAAAGGCTCTTGGCAGTCGTAGCGCACTGAAACTCGGCTTGACAAGTCGTGGATCAAGTACTGGAATACCGAAGAGCAAGAGAAAGAAGTCGTCTCTGCGGATCGACACTATGAGAGCTGTCTCCCGAGATAACCTGCCGCAAGCCGTCCAACACTCTCAGCCCGACCCGGTTTCGCCCATACCTTCCTACACTTCACTCACTGCCTCCAATCGGTCCACTATGACCATTCCTGCTATAAACGGAGGGTCTCTTGAACTCCTTCTCCCGAGAACCTACAACCCAGACGCCCCTCCACAGCGTGAGCCGTCCGTCAAGCTAAGGCGGCCTGTCTCCATGATCGTCATCGACGAACCACGCCGGACCAGCTGGCCTTTCGGGCCCTGGGCCAAACTCCATACCGCCGCATCGTCTACAAGCGACCTCTTCGCGGGCTCCATCACCAGCTCGGTGCGAAGGGCCAGAGCCGTAGATGCCGCGCGGAGGATGCTGGAAGGCAAGAGACGAGCGAGACCTTGTGATCGGCCGGCAGGGGATGACCCTGAGCCCATGAGTTTGTTACCGCCAAGGCGTAAGGTGGATAGCAACGGCAACGTAACGGAAAAGCAGTCGCGCATACCGTCGAGTAAGTTCTTCGAAACGTTTAGGGATGATGTCAAGAGGACGCACAGTAGGGCTAGCAAAGCGGAGAAGCGACCCAAGCTCTTGAGCAAGCTGGGTTCAGTCCGCTGGTCGTTGGATGAAGGGCTGAGTATGAAAAAGAAGTAGTAAAAGCGGGACAGTCTGCGTGTGGCCGGGCTCGAGATCAAACGTTTGAAGAGACTTGCACCTCCAGTCATACCGGCGTAACACCGTAGCTTTGGGACGTGTGGAAGTTGTTGCAGAAGACCATTGGACTACTGTAATATAGATTCTTGTAGCATTACTCAGCAACCTCAGGCGGCCCACCGTGAAGTGTTGGCCAATGAGAGGCCGCGACTGCGCTCGGCCGTCGGACTGAAGCACATGAGCGACCGGCTCGCGCCTTCTCCAGCTCCCAATGTCCATGCCGTTCGTACGTAAGCTTCCGCTACCTCAATATACGTACGGCACCATCCTCCACTTCCTTTTCACAGCTTCATGCCCAAACTTGGACTCATACCACTTCTTCGTGCCGTTCGCCGTAACACCCAGATTCACGGCCACAAATATCAGCGCGCAGACCAGTGTCCAGTTCAGCCATGCGCCTTGCGGGGCCGCGTTCAAGGCGAGCGAGATGTAGATAAGGCACTCGGCTGTGTAGTGTGGTGATATGAGGCCTGAGAAAGCCGGGTGCTCGGGGAGCTTGTAACCGTCCTTTTCCTTCTCCTTCGAACTGGATGCTGTGGCTTTGGACTTCAGCGAGGCTAGGTAGGCGTGGCAGTCGTGCTGGAAGCCGGAAGCGAGGATGAAGATCATGATTGAGATGAAGGTTCGCAGGGTTGGCGTGACGATGGCAAGATCGTCGAGGGTGAAGATGTGGTTGCCGATGGCCGCTGCTCGTCCGTCAGCTCCACTGCTCAACTGTGCGATTGCTCGGTGAACTCACGAATGCCTTCGATCCACACTGCCATGCTCGTCGCAGCGTAGAAGCCGATCCCAAGCACCCAATGTCCAACCCACATCTGCGAGTTCGACGGCTTGGAGAAGTCCAAGCATTCGTACAGTCTGCGACTGCTTTGTACAAGCATCATCGCCCACGTCGCGAGTACCTGATGGAAGGCCATCGTAGATCTTTCTCCTGCTGTCATATCCGCTACAGCTCTGAACGCCGGTCCTCTGAACAGAAGCTGGCTCGCCCAGAAGAGCAAGCACCCGGTGGAGACCGCATAGAAGGATGTGAACCAGCTATGCGGCACCGTGATGTCCGCCAATCGGTCGAGCAGTATGAGGAAAGGTGCATGATCCGGTCGCTCATTGACCGCCTTCTCGCGTTGGGCAGATTCTTTCGACGATGTAGAAGCGCGTGCGCCGTACGCTAGGAACCGATTGCTGAGAGCCGGTATAAAAGATATGAGAAGCACCTACCTTCCATCAGCGCAAGGCTGCTGGTGCTACATGGTGTCGAAGCATACCGCAGCAGCTGCGCTTAGGTATCCAGCTCGTAGGATAATTATGAGGTCCATGTTCGCTGGCGCACGACAATTGTGAGACTACTGCCGGACGATGTATCCGTCGCTCTGCGCTCTGAGAACTTGCAGCCACCCTGTCAGCCGCGTAATACTTTCATGCAGCTGCAGATTGTTCGTGCTGCTCCTGTCCTTGCTCTTCTCCTCTCTCCTCACTACTGTCGCTGGTGCTCCCACACCTCCGTCTTTTGACTTCAGCACTTTCGGCACGACCAAGCCTTTCGTGGACAGGCAGTCGCCAGTATACAGCGAGTTTACTTGGGAGCGTTTTCGGGATCGTGATGAAAACGTCGATGTTCCTCACAGTAGAAAGGCGCGTCAGCGTGAGCGCAGAAAGGATGCTTAAGGTTTACACGCTAATAGTGCGCCGACCCCACTTTGACATCCGTGCGAGTGACGATCTCACGATTCCAAGTCGCGACCTTTTGCTTACAAGTCACTGCACTCCCACTTTCACCCCCTCCTCCTCAACTCATCACACCTTCTTCGCCATCGTCTTCACTCCCAAGCCGGTCGCGTAAACCTCCACCACCACCACCACACACCACGGATATGCGACAGTAACAACAGCCAGTAGCAAACATGTCGTTCAGCCTCTCCTCGCTGCTCAATCCCGCCGAGCCAGCACAGGCACAACCTCCCATCTCGCCTGAGAGCCAGCGCAAGAACTCTCTCCCACCCATGAAGTATGCGCAGTCGCCAGAGCAGGACGTCATGACGGTCCCACAGAGGCAGCATCAGCAATACGTCTACCCACCAGTGACGACGCAAGAGGCAGCTCAGGCATTGGCAGCACTCGCGGCGAGCGATGCACCATTTCCCACACAATACTATGGCTTCAGCGCGCCAGATTACGCGCAGCAAGAGGCAGCGCGAACATCGTCCGAGCACAGATCGAGTAGCAACCATGGCGCGCAGATGGAGCTACCTCCACCAAGCGCGAATGGTCAGCGAAAGCCAAGTTCACCAACGCTGGAGCAGTATCACCATGCTTCGAGATCACCTGAGCAAAGAAGACCATCGATGATCTCACCGGTGCAGCCAGCATTCACTTTGCCGCCAATTCAAGGATTCAATTCCGCGCAGCAAGAGCAGCCAAGACGCGCTTCACTCGCGCAAAATCCTTCACTGAGCTACCAAAGCTCACACATCATGGAGTCACAAGGACAAGCCATCAACAACAATACGAGTGCATTCACGAACGGTCATCAGGTCGAAGGCAGTGACGCTCAGAAGAAGGCTTTTGCAGCTCAGCCACGCGACACACTTCGAGCCACAGACATGTCCATGCAGATGGACGGTACATCGTCTTCACCGGCTCCAGTCAAGCAAGAGGCTATACCTACCCCGCGTCCCTCATCTCCATTCGAAGCCCGTCGCTCTTCCATCCAGGCGGACACAGACACGCAGACGCCGAAAGCGATCGCTTCGCTGAAGAGCGAGCACAGCATGCGCAACCAATCACCACTACGCGAATCCTCCGTACCGATGCCTTCGACCGAGATGTCAGCGCCCGAGTCGACCAACCCCAAGAAGCGATCAGCACCAAAGACGAAGAAAGGCACGGCAATGACAAGCAAGAAGGCACCACCAGCCAAGAAGCGCAAGGTCGAGCCTAAGAGGTCCGAGACACCTGCTTCCCGAAGCTCCAAGGTGCCAGGTCTCAAAGGCGACAGCACTAAGGGCACGCCCGCCAACTCCTCACCCGCGCCCTCCACCCGCTCCCACTCCGCCGAAGCAGACGACGAACCATACGGCGAGGACGCCAACTCCGACGAGGAAGGCGAGGGTTCCGACTCCGGCGACGTCTACTGCATCTGTCGCAAACCCGATAACGGCACCTTCATGATCGGCTGCGATGGCACCTGCGACGACTGGTTTCACGGGAAGTGTGTGGGCATCGAAGAGCGAGATAAGAACCTCATTGACAAGTACATGTGTCCCAACTGCGCTACGAAGGGTATCGGGAGGACAACGTGGAAGAGGATGTGCAGGCGCAGTGGTTGTAGGCAGCCTGCAAAAGTTGGAGTGAAGAACAAGGGTGGGAAGGAAGGGAGTAAGTACTGCTCTGAGGAGTGTGGGGTCTTGTACTTCCGCGAGATGGTGGCCAGGACGAGGAACAGGGAGGATACTGTTAAGAACAGGGGTAGCAGGAGGAAGGCAAGCGTTGCGAGCTCAGATCGACCGGGTATTGAGGATGATCTGGGTGCGAAGGGTGGCGTGCTTGCGGCGGGGGAGGTGAAGAGCCTGATGAACTCGTCAAAGACTGCCGAGGACTTCAAGAAGTTGGGCGAGGGTGTCCTGAGTCCTCCTGCCACTCCAGATGGCAAGTCCAACACTTCCACATCCAACGAATCCTACACCGACTCCGAGACCACAGCTCTCGAGCACATCTCCAAGCAGAAAGAGCAGGCGAGGCGAAGACATACGTTACTGAAGGATCGCATGAAGTTCATTACGATGGTCAAGCAAGCTGCTTCCCGCACTGCTACGGAGAAGGAGCTCAAGCCGAAGGAGTATTGTGGGTACGACCCTCGTCTTGAATGGACGAACGAGGAGTTTGCGCGGTGGAGGGACAGCAGCTCGGGGAGACAGGCTTTCGAGCTTGAGACGCTTGCTGTTGAGAACAGTGGCTCCGCTAATGGTACTAAGCCCGCCGATGCAGCCATGACTAATGGCGTCCACGAGGATGACGAGGTGGACGTCGACGATGCGATCTACGCCCAACACGCCATCTGCGACCGCAAGAAGTGCGCCCGGCATCTCGAGTGGGGCAAGCTGGCGGTGGATGATATTCGGTTTGAGATGAGTGATAACTCGGATAATATGCGCGCTCTGGATAAGGAGGAAAAGGAGATTAAGGAGCGTGCTGCTTTGCGTGCCAAGGCTGGTGGAGATGTTAATGGGATGGGGAGTGTGGAGGTGCATGGACTGGGGATCTTGACGAACGGCGAGGTGGAGAAGGAGGGTATGGCGAACGGAGATGATGCGGTACCACCGGTGGGTGAGAAAGCTGTCACGACGAACGGCGAGAGTGGTGGAGAGGCGCTCACGAATGGAGAGGATGCCGCGAGCGCTAAGGCGGACACGAACGGCGCTGCAGGTGGAGATGAGATGGAGGTCGATGAAGCGGCCCAGGAGAAGGACGCTGTACCAGCTGGAACAGAGCCTGAGCCGACTGAGCCGGAGACAGCGGCGATGGAGCAGCAAGCCCACGTCGCGGAACAGGCGCCAGAAGCCATGACCGTGGACATCGCCGCATAAGCACAGCGACCACGCGCTCTCATATCTTCAACGATCTACGACGCACGAACATCTCATCAGCATCTATACTCTCACGAGCACCACGAAGCGAAGCGAGGCGGCTTCTCCGAAGCTTCCATTGCTCGTACTAGCTCTCGAACTCCGGAATCTCGAGCCAGAAACAGATTTCTTCTATGTATCCATAGCTCTACGTAGCCAGCATTTGCACTGTACACGTAGCTACTTTCTCCAATTGCGTTCACCCAGCGTTCCTGCTCCTGTGGCTGTACACTTCCCTTTTCACAGCTCGACGTACAGTGGCTCAAGGAACGAAAAGGGACGAGCGAGCGAGCAAGGTATTCGCTATCCGTAGCTAGCAGCATTTCCATCTGTACACATAGCTACCTTCTACCACTCAGCCATCCCATCTCTCATAGCCTCGTCATCGCTCCAAGCTTGGTTGCATCGCTTAGACGCGACCCTCAAACCGAGTCATTCCTTCACAGAAAGACCTCAACATTGAGCTCCAGCGTACTCGCAGGGAAAGGCAACTCGAAATGCTTCAGCACAGTCGGATGCAACATCCCAAACGTCCCGATCCTCTGCGCCTTCTTCCCCGCTACCTGCAGGTAGATCGCTGCGGCTTTGCCGGGGAAGTATGTGGGATCTGTCCGACACCTTGTCAGCATCACAATTCTTATGGTGTAGCGAGGCAAAGTGTAAGGTAGGGATGGAACGCTGGGTGGAACTTACCATCAACCCCATCAATCCAGTACCCCTCCAGCCCCTTATCTCCCAGGCCTTCCTCCCGCGTCAGGCAGGCGGATCGCAGCATGAGCATTATGCGGTCGAGCAGTCCGTGGACTTGCTCGAATCCAGAAGTCTTGCCGTACCAGCAGGCAGCGAAATGTTTCTCGTTCCTTGTCCGCCTCTCCCTGCTGTCGTCCTTGAACACTACATCGCTCACTTCAAAAACCCGCATCGGTACAGCGTGACGCTTATTCTCCCTCACAGTCTTCAGCAACCCCGGGATCAAAGAAGTGCGTATAATCTGGTACTCAGCCGTCTTCGGATTTGCCAACCGCACAGCCTTCCCATCATCCTTCTGGTTCAGCCAGGAGTAGTTCTCATCGTGTGAGCAGAGGATGAGGGGCATCACCTCTGACCATCCTGCTCCGAAGGATTCTAACCGGATGATATCCGCCAACTTGTTGATAGGCAGCGCGGCAGCGATGAAAGGTTGCGTGCCCTTGAATTGCCGGGGGAGAGAGTTGAAGCCGTAGGCTACTGCTACATCTTCCATCAAGTCGGCTTGGTGGAGGACATCTGCTCTCGTGATTGGGACGTCGACGTCCAGCAAATCCGAGTCGGTGGAGGATGGTTTTGCGGCTATGCACATTTTCTGCAGTAGAGTGCACAAATTTTCTCGGGGCTCGGTGAGGCCGCAGATGGAGTTGATGTACTCCGCTGACGCCTGCATACTTCTCGGCGTGAGGTCGGGCGTCTCCCTCGTCTCGCCGTTGTGATCTGAGACGATCTTGACAGGCTCAACGGTGAAAGGTTCCTCGCAGTACTGGCTGAACATCGCTACGATGATATGATTCACCAACTCCAACTTTGTCTTGTCGGTGGCAGTAATGTCTATAAAGACATTCTTCGTGTCGAGCGTGATTTTCGAATGGTTACTGTTGATTATCGGCGGCATGGAGAGAACTGTGCGGTTCTTGTCGTAGATGATTGGGTAGACGGGACTATCGCGGATGATGTGGAGGTATTTGGAGAGGTGCTTGTCCTTCTCGTAATGCTCCATCATTTGCTTGCCGGTCATTTCCTTGGTCTGGTTGAGGGGCGCGAATTTGATGTCTTCTGGTGGTAAAGCTTCGTACGTGAAGGGTCCTTCTATGGTGTCCATGTCGTGCGTGCCGATTGCGACGAGTGTTCGTTGCCGGGCGAGATTCTGGTGGAGCTTGTCTTGCAGGGCGATGAAAGACTCATATCTTGCTTTCGTGAACTTGATATTCCGTAATATGGCGCAGGAGAAGTAGGGTCGTATTCTCGCTGTGTCCTTGCTGACTGTGACGGTCTGCAGCTGTCCATTCGGCGGCGGTTTGAGTGTGTAGTTCGGTATTTGTTGCCGGCCGAGGAAGACATTCAGGTTCATAGCGATACCCTCGAAGCACAGCATGTCATATCTGTTCGCAGGTATCTCGATCTTGAGCTGTGGTGCTTCCTCCACTCCGTCTACTATCGGTCGCTTGCCTTCGGAGGTATCCTCGTCCAGCTCCAAGCCATACTGGAAACATAGGTCCTCGAAGTCTTGCTTGGTATACTCTTTTCCCAGAGCCTTGTAGAAGTCCGCCTTGTTCACTCCGATGGTAGGCATGGTTGCGTCTCTGCGCCAGGAAGGCGCTCAAGGTATCCGTGCTGTCAGATTGTATCTTGGTCGTAAGTCTCGGCTCGTGGGAATGTCGTGGTCAGTCAAATGTGTGACTCTTCGCAGTTCGTTTCATTGCTGAAGTTCTGACTCTTCCCCAGAAATTTGATATGTGGCTGACACCTGTGGCGCATGTTTCAGCCCCACGCAGCTTCAACCGCAATAATAAACATCTCAGGATACCCATTGCAGCAGAAGAATACCAATACGAGACACGATACCCTCAAACTGAAGCCAGAAGCTTCGAAAGTTCGACGACCGTGAGTAGCCTCCTCCGCGAAGCTTGCCGGCTGTCCTTGAGCGAGCACATGCCAAACTTGCCTGTTCCTGCATTGCGTACAGAGACATTGTACCTCGAACCTTGTACTCGGCGCGAGTACCCTCCAAAGCACTACCTGGACACCAAGAGGCACAGTCAAACTGATCGTAAAGCTGCGCAGCACCAACCTCAACACACCACCTCCACCGAAGCGCACCTCAACTCCGACGTCATCCCCCAACACCTCAGGCTGTGACCAGCAGGACCCCATACGACGTCCTGCACACAGCCATCCGCTCCTTACTTCAGACGACATAAGCAGGATAGTACAATATGGATGAGAATCAGGGCGACGAGCTCTACCCGATTGCGGTGCTCATTGATGAGCTGAAGGTGCGCTGCCAGCCTGGGCCATACCGCGGAGGAGAATATAGGAGCGCTTGACTGACAGTCGCTGCAGCACGATGATGTACTGCTCAGGCTCAACGCGATCAGAAGGCTGTCAACTATCGCGCTCGCGCTTGGTCCGGAGCGGACACGAGACGAGCTCATACCCTTCCTAGACGGCACGGCAAGCATGTGAAGAGGAGAGCATACAGGGAGGGATGGCTGACACACGCGCAGAATCTGTCGAAGATGAAGATGAAGTGCTCACAGCACTCAGCGACGAGCTAGGAGGCTTCGTCGAGTACGTCGGCGGTCCAGAGTATGGGCACGTGCTCCTCTCACCGCTAGAGAACTTGGCGACTATCGAGGAGCCACTCGTCCGCGACAAAGTACAACCTTTTCTGCTCGCAAGCTCAATTGCTCTGCTGACTATTCTCAGGCCGTCGAGTCCCTCAACAAAATCTGCGACCAGCTCTCACAACAGCAGATCGAGCAGTACTTCATCCCCCTCACAGTCCGCCTGTCCAAAGCCGACTGGTTCACCTCCAAGATCTCCGCAGCAGGTCTTTACACCGTACCCTACACACACGCCACTCCTCAATCACAAGAGGGTCTGCGCCAGCAGTTCTCGCAGCTCGTACACGATGATACGCCAATGGTCCGGAGACAAGCCGCGACAAACCTGGCCAAGTTCGTGAAGTGCATGCCTGCCGCGATCGTGATAGATGAGATGATCCCGCTCTTCCAACATCTGGCTGCAGATGACCAAGACTCGGTACGTTTATTGACAGTTGATGTGCTTATTGCGATTGCGGAAGCGATGCCGAAGGAGCAACAGAGCAGTCATGGCGTGCTTCTTACGGCATTGAGGAATCTATTTGAGGACAAGAGCTGGAGAGTGAGGTATATGGTTGCGGATAGGTTCGAGAAGATCGCAAAGGCTGTGGACGAAGATGTGGTCTCCAGGGATCTTGTCCCAGCTTTCGTGAAGCTGCTCAAGGACACAGAAGCAGAGGTCAGGAGCGCCGTTGCGGGCCAAATACCAGGTATGTGCTCCATCCTGCCATACACAACTCGTCACCATACTGATCAAGTCCCAGGTTTCTGCCAACTAGTCGACCGCCAAGCCCTCCTCCAAGAAATCATGCCCGCCATCGAAGAACTCGTCACCGACTCCTCCCAACACGTCCGTGCGGCTTTCGGCAACCAGATCTCCGGCCTCGCTCCCATCCTGGGCAAACAAGAGACAACCGAACACCTCCTCCCCATGTTCCTCCAAATGCTCAAAGACGACTTCCCAGACGTCCGTCTAAACATCATCTCCAAGCTCGAACAAGTCAACAACGTAATCGGCATCGAGCTCCTCTCCCAATCTCTCCTCCCGGCCATCGTCCAACTGGCCGAGGACAAACAATGGCGCGTCCGACTCGCCATCATCCAATATGTGCCCCTCCTCGCTTCGCAATTGGGCGTCAAGTTCTTCGATGAGAAGTTGTCAGGACTGTGTATGAGCTGGTTGGGGGACACCGTGTTTAGTATACGCGAGGCCAGCACACAGAACCTCAAGAAACTCACGGAGGTTTTCGGGGGTGAGTGGGCGCAGGGGGAGATTGTGCCGAAGGTGGCGGCTATGGCGGAGCATCCGAACTATCTGTACAGGATGACTACTTGTTTTGCTGTTTCGGTAAGTTTTGACCACCCTCCGAGCATGCGCGGGTGGCGGTGGCGGTGAGAGGGATTAGAAGGAAAGATTTGCTGACTTTGTGGCGATTACAGACCCTGGCGCCCGCTCTCCCTCTACCGGTCCTCTCCCGCTCCGTCCTGCCGATCCTGCATCAATTGGTTGAAGACCCGATCCCGAATATCCGCTTCAATGTCGCCAAGTCTTACGCAGTCTTGATCGACATCTTTAAGCGCTTGCCGGACGACAACACCACTTTGGTCCAGCTCGAGAACGCGGGAGGTGCCGGTGGAGCGGGAACGTCGAAGGGAGAGGAAGTGATTAGAGGCGAAATCATGCCGCCGCTGGAGAAATTGATGGGGGATGATGATGTGGATGTGAGGTTCTTTGCGACTACGGCTGCTAAGAGCTGGAAGGATGGGGTGGAAGCTTAGATTAGTAGGGACTTGGAGTGGGAGAGTCATGTGCAGTAGGGTCAGGATGGCGTGAGGGTGGCGCGTCAAAGTGAGGATGCGTAGTAGAACGTGGTTCTCGGCTGGGTCGGCTGGCTAGCTGAGAAGCAAGGCTGGCAAGCCGGTCTTACTGGGCATAGGGTTACGAAAGTACTAAAGATACTGTTATGCCTTCTGTTTCCAGCTGTTCTCATCTATCATACTGGTTCCCTCATCATGCGCCTGTCCTTTCACAAAGTCGGTATCGCGCCGAGGCCCAAGACCACTCCTCGCTTCCATGTCAGGCAAACCTGCTGATTCTGCTCCGTACATACCTTTCTACTCGAGTCCTTGTGTACGGATACGGATCCTCTCACAAACTATCGAGAATAACGAAGTGATCTAGCATGTCATCCCGCCATATGCGGCTCTGGTCGTGTCACCAGTATGTGGACTTGCGCGAGGCGCAGCAGCATTGAGCGTCAGTCTAAGTCATAAGGACGGAAAGCCGGAGGAGCAGGGAATGGCGGCAGCCTCTGGACTGGAAGTCCTGCTAATTTCCAGCAACGCCAGCACGGATGAAGACACGGTCGGCGAACTGGTGGTGCTCTGAAAGCTGGCCTCTCTAACTTTACTCTGCAGGTGATTGTGGGAACGATCATGGAGAGGGGAACGGTGGTGAGGCGGGAGCGTAACCTTTTCCGCTATTGGATTTTTGTACACCTTGCGTATATAGCCAGCATCGTCAGAAAGCGAAGCTCTCCTCCCAGAACCAGACTTGTCTTCCAGCGTGAACGTGTCTACTGACTTCCTTTCGCAAAGCTTGGCTCAGACTTCGAGGGCCGCAGACTAGGATGGCGATTTTCTCTGTGCTGGCGTGGGAGAAGGTCTGGTCGATGAGTTTGGGAAGGTTTGGGCGGCCGGCGAACATACGGATCTCTGCTGCATTTCCGTGCGCTACTGAATTGGAAGTGGAGCCTGGGGTGGAGAGGAGGGTCTTTTGCTCTTCGAGCTCTATGCCGTCTTCGTCTACGGGTTCGCCGTAGGCTGATCCGTCTTTGGTGTTGTCATCGTCGATGGATGAACTGTCGATGCCCGCGTACCTGATACCATCACACGTTCCTGTAACACAAACATTGAGCCGCTCGAGGAAACCTTCCCTCTCCTTCGGATCTGCAGGTAGTGCCCATAGCATCTCGGCTTTCGAGCGGACAGACCACAGGAAGCTCACTTTTTGCCGCCTGTAGCTGCCCTGGCTCGGGCTCAGATCCGCAAGCAGCTGTCTGTAAAGCGGGACTATGAAGGTTGCGCCAACGCCGCCAGCGACGAAAAGAACGCGGTCGTAGCGAAGCAAGTCATCGGCGTGCGTGGCAACGCCATACGGGCCTTCGATGGTAAGCTGTTGCGTGCTTTTTGTAGCAGTAGAGCTCAGCTTCACAGCCTCGGCCAACTTTGCTGTATTGCCGTCTAGGATCCTGGCGATGAAGCGTAGATTGCCGTCTACAGAGGGTATGGAGGCCACGGTGAAGGGGTTGCTCCGGAAGGTTCTCAGGAAAGGGTGGCCGACAAGAGATACGTAGGCGTGCTGGCCAGGCTCCCATCGCTGTAGGTTTCCCTTCCCTGCAGTACCTTTAGGCAACGGTATGTCGATCTCGATCAAGCTAGTGTTGGGGATGACTTTGATGGTGCCAGTGTATGTTCGGGAAGCTATGGAGCGCAGAACGGCGTTGACGGCATATACGACGGCCGTTTCGTAGAGGTATATCCGTATATGGCTAACATGAAAGAAGAGCACCGGAAGTAGCGCAGTGGCAAGCGATACATGGGCGATGTAGAAGACCTTGTAGCTCCACTTCCGCACAGGTGCCAGTGCTGTAGTCCCCACCGCGGTGAAAGCGATGGTGCCAAAGATGCCGCAGAGAATGTACGGTTGCTTGACCTTGTCAGCCAGTAGGCTGGATTGAATGAAGAAGTTGAGGTAGAAAGCCGTGTGTAGATAGAATAGTGCTGTCGTGATCCGGCCGAGAAGCTGATGAAGGCTGTTCAGCGTCTCGTGGGAGCTTCGGGTCAGTAGCTGAAGTGGCGAGTAGGGAGACTTCAGAGCCAGTAGATACTGGAGCGGGAGCTGCGAAGAAGCGACGATGCCAAAGCGTTTGGTGAGGTGAAGATAGTCTACAGTGCGTGGGATTTGCCCATAACAGAAGGAATGGAGCTTCCTTACCTTCGCCTGTCTGGATGAAGCAGAGGAGCAATAGCCATGCTGTCCATATCGCAGCACCGGTGACCTCACCTTTCGTTCCCAAATGATAGCCAACGATGCTGCAAGGTTCTGCACACCACCAAGTGAACCTCCGAAGGGCTGGCTTCAAGCTGACATAGCCTGCTTTTCGGCCACGCTGCTCTTTCAAGTACGGCGAGCTTGGCGTTTCAAGATCTTCACTCCGCCATTTGCGGTTCAGCCATATTGCTATGAAGTATATCTGGATCGCTGCTAAGAGTACAAGTATGGAGACCTGAGCCAATGATCCATAGTAGTTGAGCAGCTGTCTTCGCTGATGCTTCTGGTTGCTGGAGAGATCAGCGAAGTGGTATGGCCAGCCCATCGCTGGCTGTGCATTCACCACCGTTCGATGTCCCTATGAACTCATGGTGCACAGTGGAGGCAAAGTGAAGTTTGAAGTGCGAATGAAGTCTACATGACGGCATGGTGGTCGGCTGAAACGTTCGATGGCTCCGAATCCTGCCAAGAACCCCAGCGTTGCAACCCTTCTGCCTTCCTTTCTCCTTTCAACTCACGAACTCTCCACGCTCCCACTTCCATCTCGCCTCTTCAGCGCGTTGGCAATGACTCCGCGCAGGAGGCTCACAGAACCATTCTTCGCCCGCGCTGATGGAGGCGTGGCTGCCCTCTCGAAACGGACACGATCTGTCTCCACCGGAGATGGAGTTTCTTGCTGCCAGTCATGGCGTGCGACGCCTTGAGAACCACTGGAAGAACCAGAAGAGCTTGCCACGGGCGAAGCTGGCTCTTCGAGAGTCTGCGAGGGCTTGCTCTGATCTGGCTTCTTGATCGGAGATGACGGTTCGGTTTGGGTAATGCTTGGCCGAAGTTGCAGATGAGTGCGTGGCGGAACGGAAAGACGTCTAGTCAGGCCCTGACTGGCCATGCTGTCATTCCTGGGGCCGCCCGTCACGTCTTCGTGCCTCTGAGGTGGCGTGCCTTCTCCAGACGAGAGAGACGAGTGCGACGAGTCCAAGAGTGACGAAGTCTGTGGCTGCTGGAAGTGGTATCTGAACGTAGCGTATGGCCTGTCCACCGGGTCGATCAGAGCATAAGCATAGTGGCGCCGCGACTCTCCCTTCTTCGACCTGCCGATGTTAGGTGTCCTGTAAGAACCTGTCAGCGTCGAGTCAAAGGCGCATTGCCCGTATACCATTACCGAATCTGCCCATTGCTGATGGCATCGTTGTTGTAGCCCTCTGGTGCTAGCGCCGGTCTCTCTCTCCTCCTCGCCTTACTCCGGAAGACACGAATCTCGAAGCCTCCGCTGGGCGTCAATGTCACTTGATCGTAACTGGGAAAGAAGAACCCACGCTTCTGGACCACTTTCCTCCCCTCGAAGTCGTCGCCATCGTACAGACTGAACATCGTCTTGCCGCTGTATTCATCTTGCTCACACGCACCCCAGCTGACCAGACACTTGTCACCAGCGTAGAGCTTGAAATACCAGAAGCGGAAGTCGCGATCCGCTGGTGGTGGTGAACAAGCGTAGGTGATCCAGAATTGACTTGACGGGTAGAAGGGTATATTGACCTCTGCCAGACGAGTTCCCAGGCTTAGTGAACGTTGAGGCGTCTCAATGCCCGTCAAGTGAGAGAGCGAGCGTTGATCTTCGTTTGCAGCAAGTATCGGATATTCTGGGATGGTGAGAGCATCGTACTGTGACTGTAGTGCGATGCTGATGCCGCGATGGGTCGGCATGATGGGCTCTTTTACGGTGGGTTCTCTGAAGAGTTTTGGTGTTTTGATGTTGGAGATGTCACTTTCACATAGGAATGGAAGGCACGCTATGCCGGCAGCTCCCGCTTGGAGTCGTCGCGCGACTGGACTCCTTGCTAACCATGGTCTAAATTCGGAACATCTATCGAACACTTTCTAAACCACGATGTTCAAGGACAGCCGGACTTAATTGACTCTCTGCTGAAGGACCGCAATGTAGGGATGCAACGACGGACCTTTCGATCTGGACGACCCTGGTCCCACTTGTAGACACCCTGGACAGGTGAACACACCGGTGACTCCCTGGCAACAACCACTTGGTACAAAAAAATGTCAGCCGCCTATGCTCGTATGCCTCTCGCAAAGCCTGTCAGCCCAGGTACCTGGAGCGCCATCTCCTGCACTGCGTTGCACTTCGGCTTTATCCAGACGAATCTACTATCACCAGGTCGCACTTGTGATCTTGTCTCTCTCTTGCTGTGGTACACCAGGTCCATTGTTGGCGGCGATCAGGTGCCCACAAGCGGCAGGGCGGACGTATAGCGGCGGTTGTGTAACGTCCACTCCTTCGCTTCTGTTCCCTAATCGGCAAGTGGCAGATGCAGGTCGACATCATCGGCCGCACAGAGGTGAATTTGGCGAAGTGCGCCGCGAAAAGTTCGTACCACACATGTTGCGCGGCAGAGACATGTTGCACTGACTGGAGACGCGAGGAGTCAAGGACCGACAATAGTAGGTGTGAGGCGTACTCAGGTTGATAGAGCGCTCTATCTCATCAATACAAGTGCAATAACTTATGGGGTATCTGTAAGTACAACGAAGGTGACGCCGAGTACCAATTGCTTCCAATCCATAGCTGGTACGCGACCAACCGAAGCGCGATGTCCAAGCATGTTCGCTAGACAACGTTGAGCTGCCCATACATGCCTCGCCACGCTTCTGTTCATAGCATGAACGGTATGATCCAATCCCTATCCCAAACGCCAAGTCATGCCGATATTGTACAGGTGTCCCAGTGGCGGATTGCTCCGCAGCGCATG
>JAKLLW010001376.1:0-15656 GCA_022814695.1 Neocatenulostroma microsporum
TACTGCGAGCTCTTGTGTAAAGCCAAAGCGGCCTGAAGGCTAATCGCACCGCAGCGTGTTCTGTAGCAAATGTGAATACCACGACCTGGAGTCCAGTGCGCGAAAAGCGGTGGAGGACTGCTTCGAGGATCGAGTCGCCGTTGGGTCACTGTCTGCATACGTAACCATCTTCTTCCACCAACCGCCTTCCCGCCCAGGCAATCTGTCCATCAAACCCGACCTCCTATTCCTCCAATACCAATACCGATTAGTCACGACTGCTCCATCCTGCTCTCCACCAGCGCCACTGGTGTCTCCTTCCATACTACAAGCTTCCGACTCAGGCGACAGTAGACTCTACTAGCATGTCAGGCAAAGCCATCATCAGCAGCGGCATGCCTGGTCAAGACAGCAGCTCGACGGCTGTAGATTCACAGTCCTGTAACTCAACGCTCACCTCTGAGCTTTCCAACCCCGAGACAGCAGCTCACTCGTTTTTAGATTTCGCCAGGTGCTCCTATCAATCCTCGTGAGTGGCTGCACATAAAGAACTCGACGTCTTCAGCTTTGAAACCGAGCCTTACAAGCTCGTGTAGAAACGACAGTCTTACCGACTCATCGTCTTCGGCGATCTCCTCTGGCTCTACGTCATCGAACGTGCATTGGCACTCGTGCTCAATGATAAGCTTTCTCCCGACGCTGCTGCGGTGGGCGATGGCTTAGGTAGTACAGCAGCGGCGCCCGTAGCGAGTCTGGCGACAAGTACGAGTGAGCGGCCGATCGCCATTACTGAAGCGATATCTCGCATTCGGAATGTCAAAGACCGTGTCGTTATAGCGTTTTGCAGCGGCGGCAGAAGCCTTACTAATCTTGAGGTTTTCATTTTGACGCCAAGTGGGGCTGGTGGTAGCTTGCGCAAGGTAAAGGTGAAGGGTGAGGTCCAGCAAAAGTTCAGAGAAGCCAGATCAACAGGCGGTATATGTTTGAGGCTACTGTATAGCTCATCGATGTGTCTCGAGAACTCAGCGTTGCCGGGACAAGATTGGCCATCGATAGAGGATATCACGCACGGAGTCTAGTAGAGGCGTCGATGACTGGAATTAAATGAGCCGCCTTCGGGAGTCCCCCAGTCCATCGCCCAGCAGTCTTGCGTCCAAAGATCCACAAGTCTGCGTCCCGACTGCCACCTCACTCTTGTCCACTCCTAGAACCATTGCCCACTCTTTTGTGAAGACTCGCCGATAGCTTTGACGAACGTTTTCGAGGTCTTTGCCCTGCAATGAGTATGGCTGTGGATATATCGGCGTACCGTAGGTGAACATCTCGAGGTCTTGCGCACCGAAACCGCAGGAATTCAGACTGCGAAAGAAAGAGTGCCTGGTCGCCGCTTTGTCCCAGGTAGTTTGGTAGTTGCCCCCCACGGCCCATGCGAACGCAGTCATACTCAATCGTCAATTTCGGTCCGGCAGTGCGGTGGTTGTTTTGGACAATAGCTTGCATGTTGCGGAAGCATGCCTTGGTATGCATGAAAGCGAGGATATGATGAAGCCCACCAAGCGGAACGTGGAGCAGAAATGCGTTGTGCTGCTGGCTGTAGTACATGAGTAAAGTCTCTTTCCTGAGATGGCGGCGGGTTCGTGTCAGTGGCGGGTCGCCGTGGTTGATGCAGGGAGAGGTCCCAGAACAGAGAGCAAAGTCGTAGACGAGGTTTCGTAGCTCCGATGGGAGTCTGAGTAGTCGTGGTACTTCCGTGTTCGCTTATCGTCGCTCAGTATGGGAAAGGCTTGTCTTGAAGTTACAGGCTGTGTGCATTTCAAGTGCGAACTTTGAGTGGAATCAGTCAGCGTCCCAAGATAGTGGTGCTGTTTCAAGGCCACTGTATGGCTTACTGGTCGAGTTCCCCCTCGCCCAGTGATCCAAGGACGCTCACGTTCCATGACTTCCAGGACTGTTCTGATCATCTTGGTCCTCCAAAGCAGCTACCCACAACACCTCCAACTCCCCAATCATCTGCCCCAATGTCTCCTCCTTTCTCGACATCGGGTGTAATCCGAGGTACAGCGAGATATAGTCCAGCGTACCAAGTGGTACCACCACCACCCAAGCGCCCAAGTGATTTCTTCACCACGGAGACCGTTGCTAACGAGTGCTTGGGCGATGGACTAGACCGTCCCTTGCTTATACCCAAGGCACCGATGACCATACATGTATTTGTAGTATGCTTCGACTTCAGCTATCACCTTCTTGAATCCATAGAAGACCTTGGCCGGTATTTTGGTGATCTTGGTGGCAACGAGACGACCGTTAGCTGAAAATAGGCGGATCAACAAATCATTCACTTCTTAGCGTAGTAGATTCGTCTCGTGATAGATCTGTCGATAGGCCATGGTAAGGGGCGGCAGTATACCGCCGAGCAGTACTGAATCCGGAGATAGCAAGACGGACTGCCAGATACTGTTCCGTAGTCAGTACATATCCCCGAAAAGCGGTCCCAAGAGTTTCAGTATTCGATTTCGATCCAGAGGCCTATCTTAGGCACGATTGCAAGAAAGATTCGAATTCCTCCTCGACAGCTTCAAGGTATTTCTCGCGTAAGCCATAGGTGGTCTGATCCCGTGTCAATGCACCTCCCTTCCATTTGGTGGAAGATAGGGTAGTGGCTCCGATCCACTGCGTCTCTCCGGTAGACGTCGGCGGAGATGGTGTAGCTATCGCTGGTATTCGCTCTGGAAGCATCGACCTCGTCTGCCGACATGTGAGGTCGGAGTAGCGTATCTTTGTTGATGTAGTAGGTATTCGTCCTGCTCCGTCCAGGATGGACCGGTGTAAATCCTAGGGAGTCGAAGTTCTACTCCACGCTCACAACGTCGGACACCCGGCGGTGCGTTGTAATGCTGGAAGCCTGGGAAGCGTGGCTCGATCAATGTCCTGGCGATTGGGAGCGGGTGCTCGATGTGCAGTCTGCGGCCGCATTGGGAGAGAGAGCATAGTGGTCGAGAGCGAGTGCTCCATGTGCAGTCTGCGGCCGCATTGTGAGAGCATAGAGATCGAGCGGGAGCAGCGGGTGCTCGACGTGCAATCTGCGGCCGTCATGTGAGAGTAGCCGTGGCTTCCGTCTGACAAGTCAGTCTCCAACCACCAGCGGCAGCTTTGTTAGTGTGCTGCAATCTACGGAAACCACGGTTATAGTATACGTTCAGCACACATTTCCGACACCCAATCCCACAAACCCAGACCTGTATTGCAGTCCAAGAGGCCCATACAATCCACGATCCAGGGTCGAGATTCCAGAGCTGTCATGCCTTGCGCATACGCCCGAAAGTCCGATACCACCTCCTGCTTACATTGTGGAGCTATGGAGAGCCAAATGTAGCACATATGCGTATCCATGGACGGGCGGTAGTTGGTGAACCGGAAGGATACAAATTCCCGGAAGGCTGGCCATGTTTTGAGGTTACCGTATAGCGTACCAGTACCCGGTGGCTACGGCGAGGACTTTGAGATCCAGCCCAGTACACTCGGAAGTACTAACGACGCCCCATATGCCCAAACCATCTCTCCATCTACCGTTGAGTGTTTTCTGCAGGCTGCCCACGAATCGACAATCTCTCCTCTTCATCTACCGCAATCCTGGTGCTCAAGAGTTCACAAGCTTTAGCATGTGAAGACCACCGTCGCCGGTGAATGTTCTCAGGCTTACTAGCACAATCTCAGGATCCTCTTCCCACGTATCGCACAGGCTATCATAGCCACAAGTCTCCCGTCAGGCCACGGTATAGACCTTGACAATCTCCTTCTCCAGACCGCGCAAGTACTTCCAAGCTATCGTACAGCTCGGCCGCACGATGCCATCGAAGGTTGCGGTAGGTTTGTTCTCGTGGTGGGTATCACTCTCTAATGTCGGTCAATGGGTTCGATGCCGTTTAATGGTCCTTCACACAACCGAACGCAGCTTTGCTCGTTGTGAATGTACCGACCACAAAGTCGGAGCATGTGAGAAGTGGCCCGTGCATACCGAGAAAAATGCTCTTCAGCCCACTTTCCTTGCATTCCTCAGCTGACCCTTAGCCCACAAAAACCCACAAAAAGCCTTTGCGCCGACAGCATCCTCGAAAGCGCGCGATCGTCCACGATCTTGCGTTTTTACTCCCAAAGTCTGACTCACACGCCCTCGACCAGCGAGCATACCAGTATGGACGCCTCCCCACTCTTCAAGCTGCCACCCGAGCTACGAAACGACATATGGCGCCTAGCGCTACCCTCTAATACATCATTCAGCCTCGGCTCACTGCCGCCTTTTGCAATCACATGCCGCCAGATGCGCGAGAAGAGCGAGCAGATCTACTACGCAACCAACACCTTCATCTTCCGATCTCTCCTACTCCGACGCAGTCTCCAATCCAGATGCGCTGCGGGTCCAACAAATCGAGAAGATCGAGTCCAAGAGGCTACATCTCGCACGTGAGGTTCGCATCCAGTATCGCGCAGGTTTTAGGGCCAGCGGGACGAGAAAGTACCACTACGTTCTTGTGAAACGTGCGGTGGTGCGGTCGCTGGCGGAGACTCTAGCTGTACGTATACCGATGGGAAGAACCCTTGGAGAACTCCTGATCACCTCAAACCTCCGCAAGACCATGTGAGATATCCGCTAACCCTTGAACCCATCCCTTTTAGGCCAAGGGGCTGAGCGAGCAGCAGGTAGCATGGCAGTTCCTCGCGAGGAACTCGCATCCTGACATACCCAGCGAAGTCGATCCTGACAACGCCGGTGGATTCGATGGATGTGACAACACCTATTGAGCGAAGAGCAAGAGTTTTGCAGAGCGCACCGGGATGAAGCGGAAACGATGTGGCAGGATGCGGTCAGGTCCAGGGTTGAAGTTGGCGGTCGGAAGTAGTTCTAGAAGGTGGAGAGCCGAGGAGGGACTAGAGGATCAACAAGCACTTTTCATATCGAAGTTGTCTACTTCTATCATCATGACATGAGGGATATCATGAAATCATGCCATCCCCAAACGCCGCGCCCTCTCACAACAGCAGAAGCCATCACGAGCAACTCGCAGAAGCCGCCGGAGCAGCCTACTCCCTATCCAGCCGCACAGCAGGATTCGTCTCAATGAACCCAAGATCCACCTTATGCCCCAACAACTCCCTAATATTACTTATCCCATACTTGATCATGGTAGGCCTCTCCAACGAGAGACCGAACCCATACACCCTCAAGTCTTCAGGTAGGCCCATCGCTAAAAGCATCTCCGGCCTGAACATGCCCGAATTACCAATTTCTACCAACTTGTTGAGGCCCTCATGCCATGCAAAGACCTCCATACTAGGCTCAGTGTACGGGTTATACGCGGGTCTAAAAGCGAGGTTAGCAAATATCTCCCAAAGCATGCGGCAGTCTCAGTATACTAAGACAGCCCCCAGAGCCATGAGTATACGTACTTGAATTTGAGATCCGGGACGCCGATATTGCTGAAGAAGGTCCCGAGGAATTCCTGCAGCCCACCAAGAGTCAAGCCGTAATCAGCAATCACGCCCTCGATCTGATGGAATTCCGCCAAATGCGTGGCGTCGACTGTCTCGTTCCGGAAGACGCGGTCGATGGAGAAATAGCGGCACGGTCGCGGGTTCGCTGCTAGGCGATGGAGACAGTAGGCGGAGATAGCTGTAGTGTGGGTGCGGAGGACGAGACGCTGGGGTTCGTCGTCATTGAAGGGATACCGGTAGCCGATTGAGCCGAAGGCGCCGTCTTGGTGGACGGACCTGACGTTGTCGTAGTATTTTTGGTAGTCCAGCTTTGCGGTTGTTTTGGCGGCGCGGGTCTCAGGTGATTGGGTGGCTTGGTCCTTTTCCATCTGCGCGAGGACCACGTCGACGGAGTCGTCTGCGGCGGGCGGGCCAGAGGTGGCGGGGTCAGAGACGTAGAAGGTATCTTGAAGATCTCGCGCGGGGTGCTGTTGGGGGACGAAGAGGGAGTCGAAGTTCCAGAAGCCTGTGTCTACGAAGCTGCATACCCATCATTAGCACATTGCTCGCCAGATCTGGCAGGGTAGGTGGAGGGAAGACAAACCGATTCGTAGGCATCTCAGTGAACCCCATATCAAAGAAGACCGTCCTGAACTCCTGGCGCACCTTATTGAGTGGATGTAACGTCCCACCTTCCTGCAACGCCCCCTTGGCAGCATAATTATAAGGCTTGAAGTTCGCTGTCTTCCAGCTCCCATCCGCAAGCATCTCCGCCGTCAAATCCGTATTCTCGACCGGGATCTCCAGCGCCCACTTCGGACCTTTCCGCGCCGTATACGTGATCTCCTTCTGCATAGTCACGAGCTTCCTCTTCATATAATCCTTCTGCAGCTTGGGATCTTGGAAAGCGCCATGGTCCCTCGCGTACACCAGTTGCTCGCGCGTGCTATCCTTCACTTCATCCGTCAGACTGACTAGCGAATCCCCTTCCTTCTTCACCCACTTCAGCTTGAAAGCATTTCCCTGCCCAATCTTCGCATTTGGACTTGACAAGGCCTGATCTTTGAGTGACAGTCTTCCAGCTTTCCGCACAGCATCCCAGACTTTGTATTCGTGACTCCCTTCATCTACTATTTGCTGCCCTTCTGCAGTGAGTGCGACTACTTCTCTGTCATTTGTGTCATACTCGACCATGGATCTGCTGGCTAAGCGGTCGAGGGCGGCTTTGAGCTCGGCTTGGGAGTACGAGGGGAATCGCTCATCCGTTGCTACTGAAGCTTGCGATTCGAGGGCGGACAGGATCTCGAGCGTGAGGTCGCGGGAGCCATTAGTTTGAAGAGGCACGGGCACGGGACCCCGGGTACCTGGCATGGTGGGCGAGTGCTGGTGCTGATGTGTGAAGGGTATGGTAGGCTGAATGGAGCTTGGTTGGTTCGAGACAATAGCCAGAACGGCTGTATATTTCTTGAGATGCGTGACTCTTGAAACTGAGTCAGTGCGGCTCTGCGGCCGACCCCCGCATTTTGGCGGCGGAAGTGCCCGCTCTAGAACTACGCCCGAGCTTACCTCCGCTGCTTCTACCTCTCTCCGAGGTTCCTCTTTCTCTGGCCTTTGGTTTTGCATACATATGCGTTTCTAGCGCACGAGCAAGAATTGGCATTAGCACGAAGTCTCAAGTATGTGTTGACACCGCCACAGTGTACCTCATGCTGGTGATTCCGGCATGCCGCCTGTCCCGGTACCGTACCCCTGGGCGGCCTCGATGAGGCTGAGTAACGGGACGAGACGAGGCTGACCCACCAAAGCTGTTTGGCTAAAGTACAGTATCTCCACACCAGCATCTCTCGCCTGCAAATTATTGTGTCTTCCTGAAGCATTACTTCTTCCCATGGACAACGATAGCACTGCGGCCGGCATTCTGGCCCTATACAGCACCTGTCCTCTGGAGGATCCAGCATCACAGATACGGCTCTTACGTCTGCTCCCCGCTGACAACGAGGCGATTACTTTAACAGCAGAGCTCTTCTTGCACAACGGAAAGCTGGATCGGCAATGTCGCTCTTCACTCTTCGTGCTGGACGAAAACGGCCGCCCAGCACACGAATATGAGGCGTTATCCTACTGCTGGGGAGACTGCACAGACCAGGAGCAGATGCTCGTGAACGGGGTTGCGATTTCAATTGGCCGCAATCTGGCATCGGGCCTACGTCGCATACGCGGGACGTTGAGTTCAAGCGAAACCCTCAGGCTCTGGGTGGATGCCATCTGCATCAATCAGCAGAACGTTGCAGAGAAGACCCAACAGGTTGCCATCATGCCAATGATCTACGCTAGCGCTAAGCAGACCATCATCTGGATCGGCGATGATTGTCCTGACAGCATGTATGAGCTTTGCAAGCTGTGCACTGAGCACGTGCGAAGTTCCTGGGACAATCTACCACAAGCAGTCAAGGGAGACAGGAGTTTAAGTATAACAGAGGAAAGAGGCGAGGTGTCCAGGTGGCTCGAGAGTCCCGATCATGCTGGTCTCGTTCTGAGTCACCCTCGATACAAAGGTCGGATTCCGAGCATAAAGGCTCTGCTTCGCTTCTTAACGCTACCTTGGTTCAGTAGACGGTGGGTGTTACAAGAGGTGCTCTTGGCCAAGAACGCGATCATCTACTGCGGTACACAAACCACAATCAGCTGGAGCTCCATTCAGACACTTTTTACCTCGGGGCTTTTCGCATGGCCCACGAGAATGGAGCATCTTCCAGCATTTCGAATGTATAAGAACGGAAATCTCCAGAACAACAACATCCTCGGGTCGTTGAACCAGTTCGAGATGTTCCAGTGCAGTGATGATCGTGATCGAATCTCTGCGCTGATCAAGCTCGACGGAACACGCCAACGCTGGTCTGCATTCCAGGTTGACTACAGCATGAGCACCGAGGAAACATATCTCGCCTTTGCCGTCCACATGGTCCAACACGGTTTTGCCGCAGGTTTGTTGCTGAGCGTGACTTTGCGCACGACGTCTCCGTCTGAGCGGAACTTGCCATCCTGGGTACCGGACTGGCGGCAACTAATACGCAGCCCCGATTACCTCCAAAATAACTATGGATGCGCCGGAGGTATACCTGAAATGAACGCACTTCCAAACAAGATCTTCGGTCATACGGCCGTTTCAGTATCGGGCAGGCAGTTGAATTTGAAGGTTCGTTTCAGATGGAAGGTCAGCGCTGTACAAGAAGTGAGCGGAGTGCAACAGCTTCACCTTTCGCCTCTGCTTGGGTGCTGCAAGGATTGCGTCGCAGTCACAGGGAAGCAGGACCACCGATTTATCGTCCGTTCACCACGCATTGGAGGATCTGTCCATGCAGGTGATCTTGTATGCCGCCTTGCTCTCCCCATACCGTTTAATATATATATACAATGCATCGACCAGACGACATTCCGCTTCGTGGCGCTTGCCTCGTGGGAAAATACCATGTCGCTTTCAGAACTTCCGACGGACAGGTGCTGTGGATCTACGCTACACTGCGACTCCTGCCGACAAGGCCGCACAGTGGGCTATCAGGAGATACGGATTGTATGAGAGCTACCACCAGGTCGTTACAATACCACTTATCAGATGTTTTGCTGTGGAAGCTCCACTAGGGGGATCGCAGAGCGTGCGGCTCACGGCTGAACTGCCATAGTCGGAGCACTGACGAGTGGCAAGCGCAAAATTGGAGCGTCGGGCAGTAGCTGAGGTCACAAGTCGGCCTTGACGTACTGGCGACATCCCGGGTGCCAGGTAGTTCGTAGGCTTGCAGCAACTGCTGTGCCCTTAACTGCGCTATGGCACCAGGTCGACGCAACGTCATCGAAGACTGCTCGGTATCGAGACACGAGTCTGTCGCTTTCCGGGATGGAAACTTGGCCTTGGCGTTTCTTCGCGAACCACGGGTCGCTTGGCACCCTTCTTCCACGAGTCGCCCTGGGCCTAAATTACTTGTCATAATTGACTGGTACATCCTCAAGTCAGTCTACGAAAGACGGTCTATCCCAGCGATCCTTGGACTTTGGCCACGCAGACGTATCGGACTATGGAGGACCAGCAGCTTGTACGCCTCCTGGAATCGCCGGCGGAGCTGCGTAACGCCATCTGGAGACTGGCGGTCCGCGAGCCAGCAGCCATCGACCTATTCTCTGGCGAGTGCGCGCTCGCACAGGCCAATAAGCAGCTGCGAGCAGAAAGCCTGGGTATGTTCTACCACGAGAACGACTTCAAGGTCACGATCAGCAGCCTTAAACGTTATCGCACCTTCGTCAAGCTGTTTCTTACGAAGCCCAGGAGCTCTTTCGACTGGTGCCGGAGCCTCAAGGTTAAAACCAGGGGCCGTTTGTGCGGAAGCCCATCGTCTGCTACGGTTGCTCTACTAGCCATCGCTGGTTTCACGACTCGCCGGGTTACGTGGAAGGCCGATCTGTCATGGTTGCGCCGTGAGCACTCGCACATCCGTTCAGAAACTTTTGAGAATGTCACCAGATACTTCGAAGGAGAATACATGAGATCTCTCGCTTTGGCCACGGAAGTACTGGAAGAGTTACAGCAGGAAGAGGCGTGGAACCTTTCGGGGCCTCATACCCGACTCCGAAAGTCAGATTCAAATTCTTTGCCGGAGCGATCGAGAATGCGGAGGCGTATCATCAAGCTCTTACAGGAGAAGTTGCCAGGGAGGAATACAAGTACGGAGCCTTGAGTTAATGGAGGTCTGTCGGTATCTGCTTGGCGTTGTCGATGAGAAGATGATGACGTTTGAGATAGAGTGGTCTTGATCAGGCATTGGTGCTCATGGTGTGTAAGAGTACATTGTCTCTCCGCGAGGATTGTGTGTTTGCTGGTACTATCCTGTGTCACCCACGCCATCTCTGCTTGACCATACTCAACATGAACCTCTGTGTCGTCCTCTGCGACTTATTCAGCGTCTGTCTGCGCATCAAGATTCCCTCTTTGGTGAGAACTTCTCCATTCTCTACCTCATCCTCTGCCATCTCACTTCAAGCCTCCTGCTCATCGACTTCACCAATCGTGCCAAGTACCGTGCCGCTGTAGTCTCCATCGTCCATCCAAAGCTTGAAATGCTTCTCGAATGTGGTCTTCGTGTGCTCGGTCAAGAAATGATCCATGAGGACATCTATGCTGGTGGGAGGAACAAGTGGGAGCTGGTGCATCTGTGCGTGTGGCAAGATCACCTTGATCCGCGGCAAGGTGAAGTCGGCATCGAGAAGAGCCTTACAAAGCTCCTCCCATGCTTCGTTTAAGCCATGTCCAGTATTGAGACGATCTGCTTGCCTGGTGAAAGTACTGACTTCGAGCGGACGAGCGGAGGAGGACTCGTCGAGTGTGTCGAGGTCGGTGAGAATGAGGAGCTTTTTGATCTGGTCGAGGTTGCGGCGCTGTTGACGCTCCAGCCAGTAGAAAAGCGAGGTGTTGGTAATCGAAATGCACAGCATACTCTCTTTGATGGCGGCGACGTATGCTGTTGGTAGGCTGAAGCTGAGGAGTAGCGCTTCGTCTCTCATCTGTCGGCAGACTCTGGTGGTGGCTGGCTGGGGCTTGGTGATAACGACCTTGCCATCGTCGCAGCTGAGCTCGTAGATGATGTTGCGGAGCTCTGGCGAGAGTCTCCCAAATGGTGAGGCATCCATCTGGATGTGTGTTGCTGGATGGCAGGCTTGCAAGATGCTGGAGATAGGCTATCGAGGTGTGTTCAACAGAGCTTCGAGCAAAGTGGACGAATTTCACGATCGAAGCAGTGCACTCTCTCTGTGATGCTGAGACCCTGCAGCCGCTAGTATCAAGATGGAGTCCAGTGTGAGATTCAGGAAGGCGCGACCGTGGCCACGAATCCCATGATACAACGATTGTACAGACAGAACAACACAACGATACCAAGATCCTCTACAACACACAGGTTAATCTCAGATTTTACACAACCTCGCCGTTCACAGCATGAAGAATGGGTTGCGATCCATGATCTATCAAGGATTCCGCACATGCATTCAGCATTCTAAACGCAAAATTGTGATCTATATTACAACGATGAGATGACAACCGCTGCTGACGATCAGTACTTGGATAAGCAGACAGTCGTATCAGTAGCCTATGGTGAGTGCGAGTGGTAGAGGGACAGATCAAAGAACCGCTCAGGTGTGGTCAATCTCAACAACTCCAGAGTTTCACAGATTCGGGTAGTCCTAGTTCGAGACTTGCTGGAAAGAACAAAGCTCCCCGCCCTTCGCTTCAACCACAAGCCACACTGGAGCCGTTGTATCGACCGGCGGATACTTCACAGGTACAGGGGTAGCAGGGGATCCTCGAAGAGTTCAAGGTCAACAAGTTCTCCAAACGAATCTATCACTGTCAAGCAGCCGTACAGACCCCTCGCGGGTCAAGAACGATTTGCGCGAAGCGGTAATGCTCATTGCCACCGTCCCCGGTTACACCGCAACAATGCGCCGTTGGACAAGTCGTTCTCCGAACATATCACTCCCCTACTGACCCTAGGATCTCGACCGTACTTTTAGGCTCTCTACCGTCCACCGATATCTACCTGCGCATAAGAGTCTGTGTGACTGTACCGGTAGCCAGGATTAAAGTGCTCCTCTGTGTAGCCAGTTCTGAGTTGTCTGTGTAGGTGGTTATTCCGCCCAACGAGTGGACAACGTGGAAGTTACTGTGTCGGTACTGATAGCCGAAGTAGAGGTGATAGTTCCCGTGTCATACTGGACAGCGGTGGCCTTCAGAGATGCATTGGCAACATGTGGCATACCAGGTCTAGAGCACTCATCTCCGCGGAAAACAAAACAGTGAAAGAAAGGCACAAACACGCGACAGATATACATCGTCGTACGGAGATTTCATACCGAATTGGAGCTTTCTGCAGCAAACGTCTGCTTCTCAACCTACAAGGTCGGAAAAGCTTCGCATGAGGTGACCGTCTCCAGGCATCTCCAGGAATGCCTCTTAGTCTCATTGCCGTGCCACGCCTACGCCTCGCCTTTATTTCTGTGCCATGCTACGCTACGCCTCGTAATCGAAGAAGCCCGCCGACTCCATCTCGTAGCGCCACTCTTTCCCGCAGCTTTGTATCAGCTCAAGCTGCCATCCCACCCCCACCCCCTCTAACACTACTATCAGTGAAGCCCGGGGTTGAAGCTGGAAGCTTTGAGAAGCCATTGAAATCAAACCCACGCTTGCTGAGAATCCTAAAGAGGACCTCAATTGCTTGCTGCATTCGGATCGCCGTGCTGCTCGTTGCTATCTCTTTTCCATACTTGGTTGGTCGTTGCGGAGCCGGAGCCGGACTGTGTTGCTTGTGCTCTCTGTGCTTTTTTGGTATCTAGGCTGAGGACGCCTCGCATCTTTATGCGTCCGCGACAGCCGGTCGCCATCCGGTGCTCCCGTATAGGGAAAGCCATGGTGTTGTCGCAAATTTCGAGAGTAGGATTGACACTCAGTTCGTTTCACGCCGAGGCCAAGACGTCCTGTGGTGGCCAGGGGAGTTCTAGCCCATGATAATCTTCATAACCCATGCCAATCTTCTCGACCACGGCGGCATCGTTGAAGTCGAATCCGATCTGCTTGTTGTTGTAAGCCTCCCAGAAGGCCTCGGCGCCGTGCAAATCGTACTCCTGTTCCAGCGGGTCGAGCGCCGTACGCTGCCCGGGAGCCTGGTATTCATCGCCCCCGTCCTCATCGCTCTCGTCTTCATCGTCCTCATATTCACCGATGGGCGCAAGCAGTCTGCCCTTTGACGCGGTGGCATCCGGCTTGGGTTGGCCATCCTTGGGGTGGTCGGCAGGCCGAGGCATGGTGGCGGTGAAAGAAGGTGCTGGGCGTCAATGCCGGCTGGGCGATATCAGTAAGAAGTTTCAGGCTGCACTTCAAAACTCACTCACTTCGTGAAGAATGTTTGCCACACCTACTCGGTGGTGGCGATGTTGGTAAAAGTATGCAGTTGCCCGAGAATGAGTCGCAGAGTCGCAGTTATTTCCTGTTGTTGACGGCTCCAAATTGCCAAAACTAAAGGTGGAAGTTGTGAGGAGACACAAGCGGGCGTTGACATGAAGTGATGTTGGCAATGTGAGCTGCCAAGAAGTTCAGCGCTAGCTGCAATTTCGCAAGTTTGCATGTGAAGATCCCATGACTCGTGAAGGCTGAGACATCGGGACGAGAACTGGTGAAGCAAATCGTTGACAATCAGGGTAGAGACCTCGAAATTATAAGTCTTCCGAGAGGCAGAGGAAGGTCTATACAGGAGATTTGAAACGGGCGATGCTGCTGGCGGCCTGGCGCAGTCGTGTCAGGAGTACTGCCGCGGGCACTCAGTGGGCGAGCGCAAACACTGTACCCTCAGCTTGCCCGGATAGCGTAAGCGTGACAGTACAGGTGCTGGCTTCTAGCGCCAGAGTAAAATCCTGCGTTCGCGTGGCTGCTCGTGGGTAGAGTAGAGATTACGGTTGCAGCGTTGTGCCTGACGGACTCGTAGATGGCTGATAAAGTGCGGTGGCGCTTGCGGACCGTTACGAAGACGACCGAGCCCGTATCATCCAGCATTGATAGAGTCTCTTCTGTTCTGTTGGCTGTATTCAAGGATGGCTCGTGTAGGGTGCTCAGTCTTATTCAGCAGAGACCGCGCGCTCTTTAATTGCCGGATCCAGTATCTCAGCCTGAGCCTCCTCGACCAAAGCTTGCTCGCGATGCTCCATGATGCGCTTTTGCAAGTCAGTAGGATCCTCTCAAAGCCTCTGGGCTGGCTACTCACGTCCAATGCAGGCTGCGCGGTAATGAAAGAGACCACCAGCATACTCCTCAAGATCCAGCTGTCTGCGAAGACCCTCGCATTGAACCGATCGCGTGGCCAATGCAAGAAGTTCTTCTGCGGGAAATTCGCATCGAGATGCAACTGCAACAGCCTTGGATACCTCTCCAAACTGATCATCGCCTCCCTCAAACTCTTCACATAGAACCCGATCGCCCCAAACAAGAACCCCCCACATGCAGAAACCAAGAATGGCAAGGCCGCTGTGCCGACAAACGCAGCCCCGATAGATGCACCGGCCGTGCCTATGATGACTGAGTGTACAGTGCCTGTGAAGAGGAGCCGGAACATGTAGAGGCCTGCGCCGAGAGGACTACTGTAGCCGCCGGCGGTTTTGAAGTCGGTGAAGCCGTAAGTACTGCCTAGATCATCGCGATTGCGGTCGGCCATTGTTCAGTATGGAGTCAGTGTGTTGTTGGGGGTACGAAGTGGCTGCCGAAGTGCTTGAGATGAGAAGAGTCGAAAGGTGAGGTGCAGGAAATCCAGTGCACGGGCCATGTCGATCGCTCCTACCCCGTTCGGGACACCAAGCATTTAACAACATAACCCGAGGCTTGGTGACCTTGAACGTGGCCGCCTTCTCCAAAAGTCCATCCTTCGAACTGGTTATTGAGCTGACCTCTCGACGGCTATAAGGAATTGCTTGCCAAGAGATAGCATAGACCTATCCTGAATTATTCCCTGACGGGGATGAGCGTTATGGATCTATCGCATAGCGCTCTCGTAGGCTCGTAACACGCTTTAGTGCTTGAGATCGTGAGCGGTAACCTCCAGTGTCACCAAGCCTTGCATAGCCCAAGGGTATCTACATAGCTAACGCTATGCGCAGAGTATCTGACCAAATACTCCTTCCTATTGAGTTCCTCCAGATCACAGCGTTGCGAGATTCTACTCTCGGGTGATAACGACCTCCTTCCTCGGCATCTTCCTGCAATCTGGGCACAACCACTCGCCCGCCGGCTCGCTAGTCAGTTTGACGCAGCTCCAGTGAAACCACTGGTACTTGCAGTTGTCGTTGTCGCAGCCTACCATGTCCCCGAAACTCACGCGCTGGCAGTAGCAGTAGAGTGTCTCGTCGTTGTCTTCCTAAAAGCGATGGGTGAAACGGTTAGCAAATGTCTCAACAAGTGTGATGTAGCCGTGGAATGTCTGGGGCGGCTTCCAGGGGTTGTGTATACGTACGTCTTCGCCTTCTTCCTCTTCCTCCTCGTGGCCATGAGCGTGAGAGTGACGATGGGACCGAGAAGAGCGTTCGGCTGTGCCGTCTGCTTGACTCTTAACCAAGCTGCTGGGGGTTGGAGATGCCGAGTCTGACTCTGCATCTGAAGCTGAGGCATTTGTGGATGGTGTAGCACG
>JAKLLW010001377.1:0-15639 GCA_022814695.1 Neocatenulostroma microsporum
CTGCGCACGAAGATGATCACATCTGGCTCGCTAGCTGGTCTACAGGAGTTCTTGGCCTCATGGATCGCGAAGGACCGCGGCAAGCACGGACACTACTTCACCAGCCGTGTACCAAAGATGGCAGTATACGGCGCATTCATCAGCGCGCCTCTAGGCCATGTCATGATCTCTTTGCTACAGAGACTCTTCGCAGGCAGGACGAGCTTGAAGTCGAAGATCATGCAGATCATTGTTTCGAATTTGATCGTACGCTACCCACCAGGCAGCCAGAAGACGTTGTGTCCGTACTGACTTCCTCGTAGATCGCGCCCATCCAAAACGCCGTTTACCTCTCCTCCATGGCCGTCATCGCCGGCGCTCGCACCTTCCACCAGATCCGCGCGACCGTACGCGCAGGCTTCATGCCTGTCATGAAAGTCTCCTGGATCACCTCGCCGATCGCACTTGCCTTTGCGCAAGCCTTCCTGCCGCAAGAGACTTGGGTGCCGTTCTTCAACTTTATTGGCTTTGTGATTGGGACATACATCAACTCGTGCGTATATCGAAGAGAAGCTTGGTATGCGGAATGAGATACTGACATCGTTGCGTTGCTGTAGGCATACAAAGAAGAAGCGGCTACAAGCGCTGAGGAGGAAGTACCAGGATAGCAGAACGGAAGGCAGGAGCGAGTACGATCGCCGTCCTGGCGGTCAGGGAGGGTACTAGATTGGCGCGACTGGATATCAGCATCTCCAAGACAATAACGAGAGCTTACAGCTGCGTCGAACGGTGCGACCTGCGCGCTTAAGTCAAAAAGAAGAAGCGGGTCCGGTGTAGCCTGCGCTCCATCTTGTTGCGACACTGGCCACGTGCGTGATCGCAGTATCGCAGCTGAAAGATGCTGTGTATGAGATTCGAGCTTACTAGGCGCTTTGTGGCGTCTGCAGTGGTCTGTATCTAATGGTGCATATGGAGATTGTGTTGATTGCTGCATTTCAGGCCACGTGTCCGATGACCCGCTACCTTTTGCACGAAACGGACTCTTGGGCGGAGTTGATGAAGCCTTCCTTTTTCTCGGCAACTCTTCGGTTCGGTAGGGGATAAGGCTGGAGAATGTCGCCACTCGCACACGACGCCGGTGCAACACCTAGTCCCGCGCAGCCGAAAGACGTGCGTCGAAGGGTCTGTGCAAGCGCAATGAGGCATCTGCTGTGGTCTGTTCCCAATGTCTCCGATGAAACTTGTGTTGACTGTGCGGCTAGGCACCTAGAAATCGAGTCCGATCATTGCATCCATCATCTGTGGAACTCCCAGACAGTTTGTCAGAAGTCTCCTCCCGAGAAGGCCACATGCCATTCAGCTGGGTTGAAAGAGGCGAGTCGCGCGTCTCGGTAGGAGTAATACTGGTCGGAACGGGCACCTAGCGCGCGGTCATACCGAAGCAATTCCTGGCCGTACGCGTTAACCTAGCTGGATGAAGCTGTGTGCTGGCGGAAGCTTCGCCGGTGCCATGAGGCGTCTGCTGTGGTCTGCTATTATATCGCGGATGAAAAGCACATTGACAGTCAAGCAGGGCGCCGTCCAATCAAGAACTTCGACGATGTCGTGATTGGTGCTCTCTGGCGGTGTCGTGGAATTCTACCTCCGTACACATTTTTCGAACAAGCATGACAGCCGTTCAGATGGTCAATGCTGTGGTCTTCTGACGCCAGTCGCCAGTCCTTCTCCGATGTGCAGCCGTCTGGCGGGTAAGCGCATTTGGCGGATTCATCGGTCTGCTCATTGAAGCTCTCAGCCAACACGCGTAAAGCCATTCTCCGCCGGACATATCACAGGACGTCGAGAACGATCGATGCCGTACTATATCACACCGCGCGGTCTTCGGCTCCGTCTCGATGAGTGGTCTTCGGACGGCTAAGTGCCTGTTCACTGGTGGCACAAGTTTCTAGCAAACACGGCTATGCGGCTGGTTACAGCTGGTTGTCGTCCACTTCCTCGCTTGAAGCATTCTGACTGTCGCTTCCAGCTGTATGGTTGGAGGGCGTGGGGTGTTTTCCAGGAGCGCAGGGTTGTCTAAGCTGTTGAATGGGCCTGGAGACGCACTGCTTCGAGTGAGGCTGGAAGTGAGTACTTAAGCTGCTCTTGAGTGCTGATCGTCGGGGTAATGGCCGAGAGCGCGGTGAGTGCGATGGCTGAGATGAAGAGCACAGGCTGGCAGAAGGGCGGGCTATATCTGCAATCTCATCACGGACAACGCACACACAATCTGCAACCACCCTTCGCTGGTGGCTTCCAGATCATACGACCCCACGCAGATCGTCTGGATCGCCACCTTGTGCACTGACCTCAATGGCGTGGTGTACCGAGGTTTGACAGTGATGTCGCGATGATGGAGTGGGAGGACAATGCAAAGATAGGCCAGTGCGCTCTACAGTGGCCTTTTTGGCGGCAGACTCTTCCACCGCACCCTGCCTACAAACACCGCCGGTCCACCCGGACACGGGGCTATAAAGCGATCCGGCTCAATTGAGCTTCCTGCAGAAGCTCCCGCGTTCCCATCACTCGTTGCACAAAGTGGTTGCCTCGATCCTTCTCTATGCCTTGGAGAGAGTCTCATAGCGACCTCATACCCTTCCCGAGCCCGACCAGAGGCAGAGACGTCTATCACTCAAGCGTCTATCGAGACTACCGCACGTACCCATATCCACGCCTGCGAGGTTCTCGCAGCAGACGGGATGAGGGAGAGGAGAGATGGGAGAGAAGCATCCCCTGCCTCAGACACAGAGGTGGCGAGGACTACAAAGCTGGCGATCTTGGATGGACCCTTGAGTACGCGACAGCATGGGCGTATAGAAATCTCATCGCCACCCAGACCGAGATTGCAGATGCCATTGACCGTATCCGAGAGGTGGACGATGGCGTTGAAGAAGACACGCCGTTCATCATCTGGGATTACCTCCAGCGAGTGCTCTTTGGCGGCAAGCTAAGAGGCATGGTCTATCTGCGATGGAAAGCTATGGCAAGCAATACGCCCGGTACCACGAGTATGCCTGGGACACGCGGTGTACCGAAGATCTGTGTTTCCATCAACAAAACCCCATTCGAAGACGGCGACGCTGACATCGATGAGCTGCTCGACGCTCTCATCCATCAAATGATACACGCCTACTTCCTCGTCGCCTGCGGACCACAGCCGAAGGGTGAGAAGCAAGATGGTCGCTTGCTTGACGGACTGCACTTTGGCGTCATCCTGTTCACCATCAAGGACATCACGCGACAGTGTCAAGACGGCGGATTAGACTTGATCTTCTACGCTTACATGCGTAGAGCAAGAGAACTCGGTGGAACAGCGTTGGCAGCGCGTTTCTTTCCCAATGCCGGTCAGCGGTTCATCGCTTTGAACCCGAGTGGCTCAGCTGCCGCTGCACCACCATGTGACGGAGAGTCGCATTGCTATCACGACAACCGCAGGATTCGCATGGCCCAGATCAAGAACTGGCAGGTCGATGGGTACTCAGTAGCTCTTGATCTCGACATGGAAAGCAAAGGTGAAAGGATCTGGGATTTCAGTCGTGGTGGTAAGTTCACAGAAATAGACAGGCGCAAAGCGAGCCCATCAGCTATGTATGTTGAACTCATCTGGGACGGCAAGCGGGTCATGGTTGGACGCTCTCATGCGCTGAAGTACGCAAGTATCAAGAAGCCGCTAGAGAAGGAAAGCAAGATGGAGCTCAAGATCCCGGAGTGTTCAGAGCGTGTGTTCCAGCACATCTATGACTTCTTCAACTTGGGCTCCTACTGGAAGAGTGCCGAGCAAGCACATCGGGACAACTTTGCCGCTGGCTCAGCGGCCTACCGACATGGCCCTCCCGTCCTCACTGGTCGTGGCGCCACGGACATCGAGTCTCCGACAGGCGTTATCGTTCACCTGGAAGTGTTCAAGGTGGCTGAGGGCATGAAGTTCGAAGAGCTGCAGAAGTACGTGCTTGGAGTGATTTGGGAGATGCCCACCACAGACGACGATCCGATTGCAGTACTCAAGCATCTGTACAACGAAAACGACAACAGTGGCCCGATCCATGCCGAGCTGCACAAGTGGGCACGTGGCTTCCTTAGTCGGCTCGATAACACAGGCTACGGAAACGGCTATTGGTCCGCTGGTGGTACGTATCCAGGCTTGAGCAATCACGAGAAGATCATGGAGTGGTACGGCGAGCAGTACCGGGATCTGTACAACCGCAACAATGCGCTGAAGGATGACATTCACATTGTTGAGGCGCAATTGGCATCTGGTATGATATACCGTCAACAACCTGCTTTGACTGGCGTTCCTCCAGCAGTGGGCACCGCTCTCGCGGTTACGGAGAGGGCGGAGCTTGAACGGACCGTTCGCTGGCGCACAGGATTACCTCGAGCACGCAGCTGGTCCGACTACGCATCGCCGGGCTCCACAGCGACCTCGTCGTCCACCGGCTCGTTCGACGATATGTTCCTCGAACCGCCTATGGTCCGGCAGCGCAGACCTCTCAGCCTTGGATGGGTGCCGCCTCGGCTAGGCCTACCGGCTCCTGGAGCATACTCTTACTTCGGCCGCGATGGACGGCACAAGTTCAGGGATGGGCTGGGTGACACCTTTTGGCGGGAACCTCGGCCGTTCGCGTACGCACAGGACATCTACAGTCACTAAGGTCAGCAAAAATCATAGCATTGGCGTGCATCAAGAGAAGGGGAGCCTCGTCGAGGCAATGGGCATGTTCGGGCTGGCTGTTACGTTGCTTGACTGAGCGTTCTTGGCATAAACGTTGGTTCGCATAGGTGTAGCTTTGACGGGGTTCATTAGCTGGATATACTGCATGACGTCCGACTGGATATGTGTAGATAGCATATACGTGATCGGTAGAGCGTGGTGGTGAGGAAACGGTTCTTCGCATTCTTCGGCGGGACTTCTTGGTTCGCCAGCATGTTATAGGAGTAATGTCTTTTCTTACATAGCCGCAGCCTGTAAATGTGTGCGACTATCATCTCTTACCCTTCCAGTAGTGTTCGTCGCGCGTGGTTGTCGTCTAAAAGTGAAAATGTACTTAAAAGTTTTGCAACCTCCACACCTCCGTTCCTTCCAATTCCTGCACCACCAAGCCACCGTTCATCCATCCAACATGTCACACCCCCACCACTCTGATCCAATAGCAAATCTAATAACAACCTACCACGAGCTCAACGCCTCTGTCGTCGATGAATTGCACGAAGAACCCAGTGCGCTGGAATTCATGCGTTTCGTGGCCCGAAACAGACCTTTTGTTGCGCGGAAAGTCTGTAAGGATTGGCCTGCGATGCAAAAATGGGAAGCTGAGTACTTGAGTAATATCATGGGGGAGGAAGATGTTAAGGTGGCGGTGACACCGAAGGGGTAGGTGAGTAATACCCAGGTGGGTGACCAGCAAGAAGAGCACTGACACCTAACAGAAACGCAGACGCAGTAGTCGAACAATCGAATGGCTCTCTAGTCTTCGTGGAGCCCCACGAGACATTCGAGTCCTTCAACTCTTTCCTGTCCTCGATCCAGCAATGCTCAAATCACGGTGCAGAGGAAACGAAGAGGGCGAACGTGAAGTACGCCCAAACTCAAAACGACAACCTCCGCAACGAGTACTCTCGCCTCCTCCCTGACGTCTCGAATGACATCCCCTTTGCCCGTATAGCTCTGGATCAGGAACCTGATGCCATCAATCTCTGGATCGGCAACGACAGATCGGTCACGAGCCTACATAAAGATAACTACGAGAACATCTACGTCCAAGTTAGAGGAGCGAAACATTTCGTCCTACTACCGCCGGTTGAGATGCCTTGTGTCAATGAGCGGATGCTTCGGCAAGGGCACTACTTCCCTTCTCCCACATCCTCCGCCTCAGCGAAGGACGATACCCTGGAGGTTCAGCTGGACGACGAAGCGGAAGGAGTTCCAGTCGCCACTTGGGACCCCGACACGCCCAACGATCGGACAACGAAATACTCTCACCTCTCGAAGCCACTCCGTGTAACGTTAAGAGAGGGAGACATGCTTTACCTCCCAGCAATGTGGTACCACAAAGTCTCGCAGAGTGTAGGGAAGGAAGGCTTTGTGGCTGCGGCAAATTATTGGTACGACATGGACTTTAGCGGCAGCTTCTGGGCTGGCAATAGCTTTCTGAGGGACGTCGTAAACGCTGGGGATTTGAGGCCACAATACCCGGACCTCAGTATCGGTGGAGAAGAGGAGAGTAAGGAGTACGGTACTCGGTAACATTGTACTTTATTGCTGAAACGCTTCGCTGCCGCTCACAAGGCCGCTTGAAGGTTGAGAAATTGTAAGGAGAGTCAATGTCCCCGATATACACTGATCTAGTATGTGGCAGCTAACCGCTGAGCGAGGTACTCGCCGCTATCACAAAGTCAGCGCTGTGTTGCGAGGACAAGCACGATGGGACGGAAGCTCACCTGTTGATGCCTTCATACTTCTTGCTTCGAAGCTCGTCGTACGTTCCAGGAATCGCATCGATGTGTCGGTCGAAATTGGGGTTGCAGAAATAAGCAATGCTGTATCTCGCCGGGTGTACGTCTGCCTTGGATGGTGGTTCGACGACTCTGTGCTTGGTGCTTTTGATGGTGTCGTTCGACCAGCGAGCCAGGAGGTCTGCAGCATTGACGACGATGGTATCTTCGATTGGAGTGGCATCGATGAAGTTGCCGTTCGGCGACAGGACCTGTAAACCGCCGGCCATGTCTTGGAAGAGGAGGGTGATCGAGCCTGCGAATCCGTCAGCATTGTTCGCCGGTCCGCGTTCGCATACACTGACCATAGTCCGTATGCGCTCCGGCCCGAACGGTATTCTTGTTCGCCTTGAACACGTCCGACTTCACTTCCGGATAATGCAGTAGACGGAGAGTGTTGTCGCCGCCATCGCAGAAGCTATCAAACCAGTGCTCATCGATCCCCAAGCCCACCGCTATCGATCGCATGACTTCGACATGCAATTGCTTGCACTTGTCAAAGAACGACAGCATTTGGCCCTTGAACTGAATGCCTTCTTCGTCGTGAGGCCAGTGGTTTGGATGGTTTGGCTCGCCTTCTCGTCCGATCTCGAAGGACTCTTTGAGATCAGCACCCTCCTCTGCTCGTTTCGCCTCAATATCAGCAGCATTCTTCAGGTCTGTCGTCTTCTCCCTGCCCGGCTGCGAGTAGCCTCGGTTTGCTTCCGGCGTAGTCCATCCCATGGCGTCTTTCTGGCTGTACGGCCGCTTGAAGAACTTCGCAGATTCGCCGAACGTGGCCTTGACGTCGTCTTTCGCGAGGCCATGGTTCCTCAAATAGATGAAGCCTGCCCTCTGGAAGCCGGAGAGGATGGCTTGTGCCGCGGTACGTCTTGTTGATTCATCGCCGGATACAAAAGCCCAGAAGTCGATCAATGGGATCTCGAGGTTGTCCGACGAGACGGCGCTGCTGACTGCTTCTGGCTTCATCCTGGTATCTCCTGTGGAACGTCTGTTAGGCGTATTCGTGACTCAGATCGTGTCTACCCGGGAGAGTTCAACACAGATACACTGTAGAAGCCTCGTAGAACACCGCATCCTCAGCTGCCGTATGAGGCAGTATGTTGATAAGCCCCGCCATAGTGGGGCACCGATAGGCGAACTGCGTGCGTGTAGGCGTGGACGACGACATGGCTCGACAACTAGCAAGAGCGGAAGTTTTGAGATCAGTACAACGACACTGTGTGCTTCAGTCTCGAGCGCTTGACTGAGTTGACGTGGCCACCATACGACAACCACAGCAAATCCTCAACACTTCGCCAAGATGCCAGTCGTCGACGTCCACACCCACATGTACCCGCCAGTGTACATGGACCTCCTGCGGGCACGAGACAAAGTCCCCTACGTCAAATCCTTCCCAGACAGCCCTTCCGCCGGCGACCGCCTCGTAATCTTACCAGCCGAGGACACCGCATCAACCTCCCGCGGCCGACCCATAGGACCAGAGTACTACGAGGTCAATGAGAAACTCGCCTTCATGAAGAAACATGGCATCGACATCTCCGTCATCAGCTTAGCGAACCCTTGGCTCGACTGGTTACCGTCCGCCGAAGCGGCAGAGACTGCGAGGAAAGTGAATGATGATGTGGAGAGGATGTGTGCAGAGAATGAAGGGAAATTGTATGGGTTCGGTACCCTACCACTCTCAGCGCCAGCGAACGAAGTCGTTGCAGAGATCGAACGCTTAGCTCGCCTACCTCACCACCGCGGCATAGTTATGGGAACATCCGGCCTAGGCTCCGGGCTCGACGACCCAGCGCTTGATCCCATCTACGCCGCGCTCGAGAAGCAAGACCAAATCATCTTCCTGCACCCTCACTACGGTCTCCCAACATCAGTCTACGGCGAGAGAGCAAGCGACTATGGCCACGTCTTGCCACTAGCTCTGGGCTTTCCGCTCGAGACGACCATAGCAGTGACCCGGATGCTTCTGAGCGGCGTATGGGATCGCTTCCCTAAGCTGAACGTGCTAATAGCGCATAGCGGTGGCACGCTTCCGTTTCTTGCTGGCAGGATAGAGAGCTGTATAGCGCATGATGCGCATTTGAAGCAAGGGGGCAAGCTGGAGGGGAGGCGAGATGTCTGGGATGTGCTGAAGAACAACATCTATCTCGATGCTGTTATCTACGCTGATGTCGGGTTGAAAGCGGCGATAGATGCTTCTGGTGCTGATAGGTTAATGTTCGGTAAGTCTTGGGTGTAAGCTTGCTTTGACCGCGAGTGAAATGCTGATGTTCGTGCAGGAACCGATCACCCATTCTTCCCACCGCTCGATGAGGGCGACGATGAGTGGCTGAGCGTAAAGACCAATTCGCAAGCAGTACACTCTGCCTTCGGGGGTGACTCAAAGTCCGCTGACGCCATTATGGGTGCCAATGCTGTGCGCATCTTGCGTCTCGGTGCTTAAGCGACGCATACCACTCAATGATGGGCTTCGTGGTTTCCGCAGCGGATGTGCTTGTACGAGATCCACGCGGCCAGGGCAGTACGCCACGCTGAGACTGCTTCAAAAAGGTGCGTACCCTGTAATAACATGTCAGCCTCCATCTCCATCACCTTCGCCGCTAACACTTACGCTCTTCATCAAGCACAGTCTTCTCCTCCCAGCTCTCCGTAACCCACCCCTCACCAACAATTCTCGGCTGCTTCTGCCGCGCAGCAACAGCCTTCCTCACCTCCCTCAACCGCGTACTCCTAGCAGGCATAACCATATGCGTCACCTCAACATCCTCAAGCTTCTTCGCCACTCTCGCACCAGCGAAAGACAGCAGACGCTTAGTCTCCGCAGATATACCCTCATCACAATACACCACCAGTCCTTGAAACATGAACCCAGGCATTGCGTCCAGTTCATGCCCATGCTCATTCAACTGCTCCAGGATCTCCACCCCATCATAATCGTTCTCGATCTTCGCCGGCATCTTGTTGAAGAGCTCGACTAGTCCGTCTGCAGTCAGATCTCGAGCATAGCTATCCCCAAACTCGTCGACATTCCCATCGTACTTCCCAGCCTCCGCCTTAACAGTGTAGAACAGGTGCCTCGGCTCAAAAGGCAAAAGCAGACTCGGTCTGCCAACATCAAGCTCGCTTTGCTTCACACAGTCGAATAGCCATGCAGGTCTGATAAGATTGCGCTCGTCTCGCTTCTGTACACTAGCCACCTTCACCAAGTTCCGATCGGCGATAAGGATAGTGTTGGGGTCCTTCTCGGACGCCACGACAATGCCGCCGTTAGCCTTGACGAGTTGCTCCAGATCAGCTTTACTCTTCTTATTCGGCTTCAGCGCTTCCGTCATGATGAAGAAACTCAACCCCTCGAAGACCTTCGTCGCCGGGCCCGCATACGCTGCCACCTTAACAGCCTCATCCTGTCCCTGGATAACCACCTCCCTCTTCCTCTTCTTCCCCGTCCGCTTCTTCCTCGCATCGTCAACCTTGAACAACTTTTCCTGCTTCTCATCCTCTGCCCTCGCCTTGAGCGCAAAGAATTCCACCAGCGACAACGCACTCCTCCAATCCTTATCCCCCCTCAACTTCTTGAAACGCGGAAAACGCAGAGTAACTCCTGTCCTAAACTGATCCGTCCCTCCCACCTGCGCAGCCTTCACAGATATGACGATACTGTCTTCAGGTTTGATCCACACATCAGGTCTCTCGTACTGTCTCTCCCCTCCTCCAAGCTCAACCCAATCCTTCGGAGGATTCCTCGAATCCCAATCCATCCACTTCCCTTCCGTCCTATGCCTGATCTCAGCGTAGTCAGCTGCCGCAAAGCCGCCCCCAACTTTGAAAAACGAGAAACATTTCTGCTCGTTAGCTCCCTGCGATATCTGACTCTCATCGACCCTCAACCCGCACATAAAACTGCTTAGTCTCCCTCCCCGGTGGCCGGAGCCGTAGTACCCGCCAATAACGACGCAGTCCAACGCTTCGCCGAATTCAGTCATATACTCAGGTTTCACTTTAATCCAGTCGTCGTTGCGTTCATTGAGACGGTACTCACTCCGCGGATTCTTCAGGACCAAACCTTCACTCGCTTCGGCCACGACGGTGCGGAGTTTAGGCTCGATCTCGGCTGCTGTGGTGGCTTCCTCGTAGTGGTGGACTTCGATGCGGCGGTGGATACTGCTTATACTCGCTTTCAGCGCTTCGCGGCGGTTACGGAGGGTGTAGTGAGTGAGGTTGACGTCGTTCAGGTACAAGCAGTCGAAGACTTTGAACAAAGGTCGATTACCAGTAGAGAAAGGGTTGTTCTGTTCAGATAGTGCGGCGGTTTTGAGCGTGCCGAAGGGGACCATGCAGTCTTCTTTCGGATCCCAGGTTATCATCTCGCCGTCTAGGATGATATTGCGGACACCGTCATTGAAAGCATCTTTGATATGGCGGGTCAGAGCAGCGTTCTCGTCTTCGAAGCTGTTGCCGTAGAGATAAGTGTAATCTTTCGCTTTGCGAGACCAGAAACCGAAGCGCTTGCCTCCCGGCATCCCGTCGTCTTCGATCATATGCAATTGCATCCTCTCCCCATCCAACTTCTCCTCAATCCAGAAAACTGGATCGTCCTCCGTGGGATTCATGCGCGCGACCATCATATCAAACGTCCTCATCTGGAATGCCGCGAGCTGCGGCTGGAAACACTGCATCAACCCTATCCCCCTATCGTCCCCCTCCAGCCTCATTCCTGGGTCGTGCAACTCCCAACAAACCCTCCGCAAACTGCTGGAGATGTTGAAAAGGTTCTCAGCATCCGGATGCCAAATATCAAAAATCGTCTTCTCCGTCGCCCCAACCTTCATCTGCCTCAAAATCATCCTGATCAACCACATGAGTTCCTCAGCATTCATCCGCTTATAAAACTCCTCAATAATCGGCCTTTGATTCTCTTCCTTCTGCGCTACACTCAGTCGATCAAGCAACTCATTAACCTCCGCAATCGTCATGTCACCCGGTGTGGTCCGCATAGGCCGCTTGGATATAACCTCAAAACACCTCCCAGCAAAGTCACCTGCCATGGCAGAAGAGGATTTGACACCAGGGAGTTTCCAGTGCAGGAGGTTATAGCCGTCTTCGCTATTCTTGTCGATTTTCATCACGCGGACGAGGAGTTTGCCGAGAGTCATTTCTTTGAGGCCGTACATGCCGCGCTCGCGGTCTTTTTCGGGGACGATGAGGCGGAAAGCTGGGTAGATGTCGTCGCCTACTTCTTTGCGCCAGCGGGAGATGAAGCGCTCGATAATTGATCTGCGGATTTCGTTTGGGGTTGAGTGGACGCCATGAGGACCAATTTTCTTGCGAGACTGGACAGGGCCGGTGGGTTTCTTTTTGTTTTCGTTGAGGGGGTTGAAGAGGGTTAGGTAGAGGTCATGAAAGGGGAGGGTTTTGGAGTGGTTGTGTGGTCGGTTGGGGTACTTCTCGTTGAGCTCTTCTTCTGTCATGGTGCCGTGGCCATACATCATGTGCTCTTCTGCGACCGCATCGCCGTCACGCATCTCGGTGTCGTCGACGTCCGACATGATGGATGTGGTGGCGGGCTGAAGTGCTGGATCGAGCTTCGGAGCAAATGGTTGAATGCCTCAAGTTGAGGATGCGTTCAGAGGGGTGAAGAACGACATGAGAGCTCTGGGCGACGTTGATGAGAGTGAGATGTGTACCTACCTGTTGTTGTATGCATTCACATCAATGTCGCAGGTCCAGAGGCAGTAAGGCAGTCACTCGTTTAAACCTTCCCCTCCTGCTCTTTCTCGCGTCTCGCACGCGCCACCTCGTTTATCTGGGGCGTTTCAATGCTTACGTCTCGGGCTGCATGCTGTGTTTCAGGTTCGCATGCCGCTCACCACGTCAGCAGCAGTGAAGGCCGACTCCTCCCTTTCCTCTGAGGTGATGCGAGCGCGATGATGATCTTGTCCCGTCCAAAAGCCAGGTGACAACTAATGCGTCAAATGCGACGTCCATGTCTGGGCCGCGAACTCCCTCCCGAGCCTCCTCGTACGGTAGCAGTCGTGAGACTTTAACGGCAGGCACGAACGATTCGCAGAATGCTGCTCTCCTGGGAGCCACGAGAGCGTTTGGTAGACCGCAACAGAAGGCGAGGGCGCCGTCGAATACGTATGTTGGGAATAATGGAGGGTTGAAGGCAGGAACGGGCGCAAGTCCTTCAGGGAAGACACCGAGTCCTAAGTATGGCTACGGAAGTTCACCGGGAGGACCGCCGTCTCCCACCGGAAGCATTGCGAGTACACGGAGTAGTAGGAGGAAGGGAGCACCCAGGTTGAACACCGCGACTACGCCAAACCTCACTGTGCCGAAGCAGGAGCTAGCACGCTCGAAGTCACCTTCCTACCATGCTGCACAACTCGCAGCTGCCCGGTCACCTGAGCCGAGAGCAGCGACTTCACCTACCCGACCACGTGCAAAGACAGCTCACAAGCCTTCGATTGCGCCGAAGCCAAGACGTCTATCCGTGCGACACAGCGAACCGAGCAGTCCAACAGACGACTTTATTAATAACAATACTATTCCACCTACCACATCCCTGGTACAAATGTTTGAGCGAAAGTCGAGCCGACGAGCATCTCCAAAATCACAACGGAAGCCGCTGCCTCGAACTATATCAGTGAGCACCGCGCAAGACGTACCGCTGAGGTCTCCTAAGCCCGTGCGAATGTCCGATGGCGGCATCATGTCCGTGTTTCAGATGGAGCTAGGAGGAGAAGGCAAGAAAGCACCGAGCCCTACACGCGGCATAGAAGCCAGAGACCACGCAGCGGCACCACCAACCCAATACGACGGCCACTCTTCCAGCGATGATTACGTGTCCGCTTCCGAAGACACAGCAGGAGCCAGCTCTCCCATCACGATCCAAAAACGGGACTCACGTGCTCCAAGTCCCAGCGTCGCCTCTCTCGAGGCCTTGAACATCGGCAGCCCATCACCAAGACCCGTCCGCCCCTCCCCCTCCCCACTCCGACACACCTCCACCCAGCCACTGCAAATCCGCCCAGAAGCCTCCCGAAGCATCACCTCACCCGTCGATATGCTCTCCGCCTCCTCCCAGTCCGGAAGATCCATAGCAGCCCAATACGCAATGCTCCACCCCCGCCGCGTAACACCCCTCCACACCGGCGACGAACTCGCCAACGCAATCGTAGCCTCCAGCCTAGCCTCCTCCCGGGCGCCTTCGCCTCATAAAAGTAAAATGGAACCTCCCCCCTTACCACCGACCAGAAGACCGAAACATGGGCACCATCGGCTGTCTTTTTCGCGCACGCCGAGTCCCTCCAAACCGACGGGTATGCGGCATACCCTGCGCAAAGAGGAAAGCACAGAGGATGAGAGCGATGGTGTGGATGGTTTACACCCCTACAGCAAACATAAGAAGAAGAGGTTGGTTAGAAAACACCCAAACAAACACCACGAAGGCGACCGCAAGCGCTGGCGCGACGCCGTTACCGAGCGCGAAAGGAAGCGCTACGAGGGTGTTTGGGCTGCGAATAGAGGTCTTTACACATCTGCAGCAGCAGCGGATAATGTCTCCAACATCGTAGTCCGCGATCTATGGAATCGGTCCCGACTGCCGGAGATTGATTTGGAATTAGTCTGGGATCTTGTCAATAACGGCGGTGAAAGCGGTGGAGGGCATAGCTTAACCAAGCAGGAGTTTGTGGTTGGGATGTGGTTGATTGATCAAAGGCTTAAGGGCAGGAAGCTACCTACGAAGGTGACGGATAGTATATGGGCCAGCGTGAGAGGACTGCAAGGCGTCAGGGTAAGGGAGAGTAAGATGCATTAGCGTTTAGACAGGCGTTGGGAGTTATTTGGCATGAGGATGGTAGCGAGGTATACGCGGTGGTGATGATGGTAATGAAGCGTTGAGCGAACATGAGCGATGATACCCATATCGTGAATGCAATGGAATGCAATACAAGCACGAGACTACCTTACTTCCCTTCTGCACTTCTCGTACGAGAAGAATTCTAGGTAGGTACTGACCGATCGCTATCTCCTTGGCCTGGCCTTGTCTCTTTGACAGTCAATGCTGTGCAACCGGCGAGCATTTTGGCGGCGGGTAATTAGTTGATTGTTCTTTGAGCATGCCTTCATCTTCGTATTTCGAATACACGGGTCGAAAGGTTACTTTTTTGATGATGGTGTTTGAGGTGGTCGAGAAGTAATGTATTGTCAGCAGACGAGTACGTACGATCTCGTTTCGTCTCGTGAGCTGCTCACATCCAGACCCATCCAGCCGATGATGCGAGTACGCGAGGCATTGGGTGGTACCTCGAGTTTCGGGCAGATTGAGAAACCCCAAGGTGCTGACCTGCGAAGTCCGCTGTAGGAAGCTAACGGTCTGATGGTGATGGTGCCGTCGACAGAGGTGGCGAATCTCGAATCTACCTCTCGGGTCGGTTGGCGCAGGCGCGCTCACGCCCGTGGCTGGTTGCTTGCTTGCGCTTGTCATGCTCGAGTGGGGAGAGATATTGCGAGCAGCATGAGGCAGCCTCCGATGACTCTTCCGTTCCCTGCAATCCAGCCATTCAACAGCGGGCTGGTCACGCTGCTGTTTTCAGTGGTGGTCTGCGAAAGCCTTACGAATATCCGGCGTCGATCGACGTGTGGTACGGTACCTGGGAGTTACGAGTCCTACGACGAGCTCCAAAGCAAAAAGTATGGAGGTACCTGTAGGTAAGCTTTCAGGCCCGTCAAGTCCTTCGTTGTCGTTGGAACTCCGAGCTGACTTGTTGTAGTAGCGGCGAGCACCATGCTCAACCTTTGGCTGCAACCTCCTAGATCAAGGCAGGGAGAAGGTTCATTGATGGCATTCTGGAGGTTAGGGACTCATATCTGATGGCGGCCGAAACTACCGGCTAGCGTTGATGTATGACTTCCCGTCGCCTCAAACGCTCGCGGGCTAAGGCCACGAAGTCTTGAAGTTCTCACAGCGGGCTTCCAGCCATGCTGCCTAGGAAATAGATGGAGAGCCGTAAGGATTTGCAAGATGTCAAGATCCAATCGACGAATGTGTGTTTGCTATTGCTGACCACAAGCTCAAACACGTGGTAAGGCTCGGACTGAAGTCCGCGCGTCGGAGATGGCCGA
>JAKLLW010001378.1:0-15639 GCA_022814695.1 Neocatenulostroma microsporum
CAGCAGCAGCTACCCGACCCGCGGGTCTCGATAACGCCTACTTCTCACATACCGCAACAACCATCTCCGACGGGCCATGTCCCAATGTATGGTGCACCGCCGCAGATGCCATCGAATACTAGTCTCGTACCAGAGGCTGTCCAGGTAATGCCCACAGTCACGCCTGTCATGTGGCAAGACGCATTCACGACAGCATATGTTTCAGGTCATGGAAACAAGAGGTATAGACAAGAGGAGCCGCCTGCTGTATATGATCAGTTTGCGAAGCGCAGAGGGTGATGTGAACATGTGACTTGCTCTTAAAGCGCTTGATGATGCAGATCAACGCTGCATAATTGCCGACTCGCGCATGCATGATGCTGTGCTGTACGGCCACGCAGAGGAACGATTGCCGGAGACAGCCAACGCTCGATTCTCGCGGGAACAACGGCTCGAAACACTTTTTCTTCCGTATGTGACTCAGGAATCGGATCGAGGGCTGGTGTAGAGCAAAGTCTCCGCCAAGATGATGGGCAGCAAGTTCCTGGGCGCTGAGAGGGCAAACTCGAAGTGAGTTCAAGTATGTCGGTCGGCCTCTCGCTCTACCTGACCTGCGGATATCAATGGAAGGATACGAGTGCCGCGAACCGGAGCGGCAGAGAAGCTTCCGCCAATCTTTTGCCTGTCATGGCGTCCTTCACTCCACACCTGGAGTGTTGCGGGGTTGCGATCACTTCCATCCTCCTCCAGCTACAGACACGAAAATGATTGGTCTTAGAGCCTTGGGGTCAGTGTCGGGATACTCGATGCAAAGGTATGCCGCTGCAAGACGAGACAGGTGATGCCGAAACCCTTGGCTTGTGTAAGATAGTACGTTGAAAAGCACCATTTGCTCTTCTTTTTGTCCCTCCTTTGCATCTCTTCGCGACTTTCGATCCAGCTGGTCTTCCCTCCAGAGTGGTGCACATTCTTCATGATGGGCATCTTTAAGAGAGCCACCGCGCACGCGGACGACATCACGTCAGACTCTACCTCACCAGACCGCATAGAACACGGGTACGAGAAGGAGGGAGAGATCATACATGCAGAGACAGCGTCTGGGACCGAGCAGCACTCGAAATGGAAGGTATCCAAAGCCGGCGACGGCGATACGGCTATGGCCCTCTTCAGCTCGCCAACAGAGATACACGAGCCGATCGACCCAGTTGAAGAGAAGAAGGTTGTACGCAAGATTGACATGATGATCCTCCCATACCTTGCAGTCTGCTACGCTTTCTTCTACATCGACAAAACGACCCTGTCTTACGCTGCGATCTTCGGCATCCGAGACGACCTCAACCTCGTTGGGACGGAGTATAGCTGGCTCAGCAGTATCTTCTACTTCGGCTTTCTGGCCTGGGCGCTTCCCACCAACCTATTGATGCAGCGACTGCCGGTAGGCCGCTACCTGGGCTTCAACATCTTCTGCTGGGGCGCCTTCCTGATGATGCAGGCAGCCGCGAAGAACTTCGCGGGCCTCGCTACCCTCAGAGCCTTCGCAGGTGCTGCAGAGGCTTGCTCAGATCCCAGCTTCATGCTGATCACCAGTATGTGGTATACTCGCCGTCAGCAACCTATACGCATGGGACTCTGGTACACCGCCAACGGTTTCGGGATCGCCCTCGGCGGCCTTCTCGGCTTCGGCATAGGCAACATTAGTGGAAGTCTCCCGTCCTGGAAGTTCGAATTCATCATCATCGGAGCTCTATGCTGTATCTGGGGCGTAGTAATGTACATCTTCCTCCCCGACAGCCCCGTCACAGCCAAAGGCCTCTCTACCCGAGAGAAACGCATCGCCGTCGAACGTCTCCGGGAGAATCAGACGGGAGTCGAGAACAAGCACTTCAAATGGTACCAAGTCCGCGAAGCCTTCATAGACATCAAACTCTACCTCTTCTTCTTCCTCGGCGTCGTCGGCAACATCCCTAACGGCGGCATCAGCAACTTCGGAACGATCATCATCAAGGGATTTGGCTTCAGTACGCTCGTCACGACCCTCATGCAGATACCCTACGGCTGCATCATAGCCATTTCCATCCTGACCTGCGTCTTCCTCAACGACCACTTCGCCAAGAACGGCCGGCAGACACGATGCTGGTTTATCCTCCTCTTCCTTTGCCCAAACATCGCTGGTGCATTCGGTCTCCGTTTCCTCGCTCCCGACAACCAAGCGGGTAGACTGGTCTCTTACTACCTGACTGGGTACGTCAATCGCTGAGTAGCATCCATGAGAATCATCCAAAGCAATGGCTAACGCTCGTTTCCAGACCCTACAACGCAGCCTTCGTAATGATCCTCTCAATGACCACCGCCAACACAGCTGGGCACACCAAAAAAGTCATAACCAACGCCGTCCTCTTCCTCGGCTACTGCACAGGCAACATCGCCGGCCCCTTCTTCTACAAAACGTCCCAGTCCCCTGAGTACCCGCTTGGGATATGGAGTATGATTGTCTCGCACTTGATCGAAGTCTGCATCATCCTGCTACTACGATTCATACTTGCCAAGGAGAATAAGAGGAGGGATAAAATTCAGAGTCAGATGGAAGGCGGGTTGGAAGGGAGGGATTTAGATGCTACTGCTTTTAGCGATATGACTGGTGAGTACAGACGTGTCACGTATAGGAATTGAAGTGAAGACATGCTGACCTGTTGATTAGATCGCGAGAACCTGAACTTCAGGTACATCTACTGAGTACATAGCGTAGCGTACACGACATACTTCTCTGCGCTTCGACTCGACCGCGGCGATCACAGCGACGCCTCCCTCATATGCGACCTTGTTCGCTTAGCTGCCGCACCCCGAGGCCAGTCAGTCTACCGGCAGCTTCCGTGAACCGCAGCCTCCGCCTATTCGGACGGTGGTACTGTCTTGGGCGCAGGGATATTTTTTGGTCTTGCGAGGTAGTAGCGCGTTATCGCACTCGAAGGAACCCACGAGGCGTTCTTATACCAGCTCATTGTTGACGCATGAATCTACGAGTCGTCACCCCTCAAGCCCCATCCAACATCCCACTCTCCCTCAACTGCCTCAACAAATCCGGCTCCAAAAACTTCCCCACACTAACATCCTCACTCAACCCCTTCCTCCTCCTAGTCTTGAGCACGAAATCCCTCGCCGTAGCCTGCGCACTAGCAGGCTCCAGCGGCCGCAACTTCACCCCCTTATCCAGCGGATCCCCAGGAACAATCTGCCATTTGTCAAAGACAAGACTCACCGTCGCCTGCCCTTGCGTGTGGATACGGAGATCGGTTTCGAACCCAAAAGAGTCAATGACCGGAATCAAGCCCTTGACGCTATAGAGTGGAGTTCCGGGTACGGGGGCATCGCTGAGGACGTGACCTCGGCGACGAGCCAGCACCGTGTAAAGCGCGCTCACAGCCGTAGCCGGTCCCAGCATAGTACACCCATAAACCGGCTCCATCAACCTCGGCCCCGCCATCAGGAAACTCGAATAAGCCGCTCTGCGGGCTGTAGGGATGATCTGCCCTCCACCCCTGAAAATCGCCTCGTCCGCGAGTGATATGTCCGTAATCTTGAACTTGGTATTCCGAATCGGCTCCTCACAAAGCGGACCCTCCCTTGTTCCCCAGCTGAAACCTTGCTTGATAGAGTCCCGAACACCGCGCAGGAGTTTCTGATCCACATCCGAAGGCAAAGTATCGTTTTGCAAAACATTAGGCCCCACATCATCGGGCCCAAAAGCCCAAATATTGCGGGAGGCGAGGAGGTCATACCCGTAATTCTCTTCAAAAAACTTGCCTACCTTCCTAACGGGGTCTTTGATCGAGACACGGCCGGTCTCAATGTCCTCTGCTATCCCATCGTCAAGCGGTTCAGCGACAAAAGTGATCTTGTTCTTCTTGTTGGGGGTGATGGCGAAACACTTGATGGCGCTTTGGTCGACGATGGTCTCGCAGAACCGGGTCACGGGGTCTGAGACTTTGATTTCCATCTGTGCGTAGAGGCGACGGAGGTCGTGGAGCACGCAGTCCATGTACAATTCTCCTGTGCCTAGGACGACGTGCTCGCCGCTTTCTTCGACTTTTGTGGTGATGAGTGGGTAGGATTTGTTGATCCTTCTCAGCCCATCAAGCATCTTCGGTAGTTCGGATGGGTTGATAGGCTCCACGGCGACTTTGAACACACTCTCAAAGAAATGAGTAATCGGCTTGAAGATGAACGCATCTTCGTCGTCCGGAAGTTTGGGCGCAACGAGGGTAGGGGTCTTGACGATACTGTTGTCCACTCCACCTAGTAGCACGAAGTTTCCTGCTGGGATGCCGGAGACGGGGACATTGTATCTGCTTTCGCCCACGAACACAGATTCGATAGTGGCGTTAATCATATCTTCTTCATCCTCAAGACTGTAACCCTCGCCCAGCACTCGTACGGCTTGGCCAGGACGAGCGGTACCACTCATGACCCGGCCGAAAGCGTTGAAACCTTGCGCGTCAGATGTAGCGAAGAGCTTGGTGACATGCACGACCAGTGGGCCTTCGGCGTCGGCTTCTAGCATTGCTGATGCGGTTTTGGATTCCAGGGGACCAGTGTAGAATTGCTCAAGCATCCTTTTCGCTCCTTCTTTTGGGGAAGGGATGTGTTGGACCACCATGTCCACGAGACCGGTAGCCGGGCCGAAGAATTGTTCGCACACCAGTCTCAGTAGATCCTTAGCGTTCGCTCTCAGCTGCGTGGGCTTGAGAGTGATGCCCAGCTCCGCCAGGGTTCTTTTCAAGCCATCCGGACTCTCCGAGATCGTATGTGAGTACAGCTTGTAGATCGGCTCGAGGACGAAATGCACAAAACTCCTCTTCGCCCTCTCCTCGACAGCCTTCCGCGTGAACTTCCTACTCCCAGGGTTGAAAAAGATATCTCCCCACAATCTCCTGCTGAATTCGGAGACATCCAACGGACTCTTTCCTTTACCATTCTGCGGAAAGGACTCCGCGTACATCTTCGCGAAAGACGGCAGAGTGAAACACCACCCCATGCTCCCGCACCCGAAAGCGACGTTCCCCTTCTCCGGGCTGACGCGCCAGCGCTCGCCTTGGCCTGGGATGACAGACTCGATGAATGTGTTGACTTCTTCGACGACGTGTTTGAGTTTGAAGTAGGCGTCTGCTGGCGGGAGTTTGAGTTCCAGGATGAGGCGGTCCATCTTGTTCACTAGCAAGACCATGGGCAGGTTTGAGAGGACGGCATGCTTGATCGCCAGTTCCGTGGAGGTCTGCACGCCCTCCACGACGTCGACGACAAGCACCACGCCGTCCACAAGGCGCAGGGAGGAAGCAACTTCGTCTGCAAAGTTCACGTGTCCTGGTGTGTCCAGTATGTTGATCAGATGGCTCTTCCCGCTGGTACCCGGTAGAACCAGAGACATAGGCGAAGTCTTGACACTCAATCCTCGTTGCCGCTCCAGGACATGCGTGTCCGTATACCTCATCGCCTCATCCTTTCCCCTCTTGGTCAAATCCTGCCCCTTCACCCCTGCACTCAAATCATGCGTCTGGCTCACCAGCATATCCATCAAGCTCGTCTTCCCATGATGCAAATGCCCTACCAACGCAATATTCCTCACCTGCTCCGGAAACCCCATCAAATCCGCCATAAACCCCCGATCAAACAGCACAGGCGGCAGATCCTCTTCTTCCACGCTGAATTTCTCATGTTTCACCGGTTCAACAATCGGCTGTTGTAACGTCTGTGTGTCCTCTTCTTGGACCAACGTCTCGACGTCCGGGCCATAAAGTTGGGAAGCGGAGGGGTAGTATTGCTTGTCCTCATGTAAGACGACGGCATTGGAGGGGCCTTCGTTGTCGACTTCCATGAGTTCGTCGCCGGCGGGAGCGCCATCTGCGGCGGCTTCCTCTTCGTCATCGTCGAGGTAGCGGTCGTAGGATGCGGCGGGTTGTTGCTGGTCGTCCTCGTCTTCGGAAGGCTCCTCGCCGATGTAGTTGCCGAATTCGTCGTAGAGGTCGTCCATATTGTCGCTTCAGTCTCGCGACTATAGCGCAGTGAGGGGTTTGTGGGCGAGGGATGGGGTCGAAGTGATGTTCGAGCTCATGCGACAACGCGCAGATTGTTCGAAAACGCGGCGCGAGTCAGTTTGAAGCTTTTCTGCCACCGCTGCCTTCTTTGAGCCTAGATTAACGCTAATGCAGGCACAAGCAGGGTCCGGGTCCGGGTTTGGCGGGGCAAGAACAATTGTTGTCGGTGACCGAGTATCGTACCACCTCGAAACACTTTTCCTTCTTCACATCTTCACCTCCCTCCAAACCAACAACTTCTCCCATTCCCGTATAACCAGTCCAAGCACCTCTCACCCACACAACAATCAGCAACCATGGCACCGCCCCAACCCGTCTACATCCTCTCCGCAACCCGCACCCCCGTCGGCCAATTCCTCGGCTCCCTCTCCTCCCAATCCGCCATCCAGCTCGGCGCCCACGCAATCAAGTCCGCAGTCACGCGCGCAGGCATAGAGCCCTCAGAAGTCGAAGAAGTCTACTTCGGCAACGTCCTCCAAGCCAACTTAGGCCAGAACCCCGCGAGACAATGTACCATCCATGCCGGTCTGCCCGAGTCTACTGTAGCCACTACCATCAACAAAGTATGCGCGTCAAGTGTTAAGGCGATGATGTTGGGCGCGCAGACGATCTTGACGGGGACGGCTGAGGTTGTGGTTGCGGGCGGGGCGGAGAGTATGAGCAATGCGCCGCATTACTTGGCTGGTATGAGGAACGGTGTGAAGTTCGGGGATCAGACGCTGGTGGATGCTGTGCAGAAGGATGGGCTGACTGATGCGTATAAGAACGAGCACATGGGTCTTCAAGGCGAGGAGTGCGCTGAGGACCATGGTTTCAACAGAGAACAGCAAGACGAGTATTGCATTCGCAGCTACAAGAAAGCGCAGTACGCGCAAGAGAGCGGTTGGTTCGGGGAGGAGATCTCCCCCGTCACTATCCCTGGCGCGAGAGGGAAGCCAGATACCACAGTCGAGAAGGACGATGAGCCAAAGAACTTCAACGAGAGCAAGACAAAGACTCTCAGACCTTCCTTCAAGAAAGACGGCGGAACAGTCACAGCAGCCAACGCTTCTCCGCTCAGTGACGGAGCTGCAGCAGTCGTCCTAGCCTCAGAAGATTACGTCAAGAAGCACAACCTCAAACCCATCGCAAAGATCCTAGGCTGGGGCGACGCAGCCAAGAATCCCTCGAAATTCACCACGGCACCTGCCCTCGCTATCCCGAAAGCTCTCAGACACGCTGGGATATCGCAAGACGACGTCGACGCTTTCGAGATCAATGAGGCTTTCTCCGTTGTCGCTCTCGCAAACATGAAGCTGTTGGGCTTGAAAGAGGAGAAAGTCAACCTTCACGGCGGCGCAGTTGCTCTGGGCCATCCATTAGGGGCGAGTGGAGCGCGTATCGTCACTACTTTGCTCGGCGTGCTTAGGGAGAAGAAGGGCAAGATTGGGTGTGCCGGGATTTGCAATGGTGGGGGTGGTGCTAGTGCTATTGTTATTGAGAGGATGGACTGAGGTGCGGCGGCATGACTTGGCTCTCAGAGTACCAGTGCGTTCCGGATGGTACTTGATGAGTGGGAGATGCCTGGTGGGCATGCTGGGGGAGAGGGAAGAGAAGGAGTATGATAGCGTTCAGCATGAGCATGGAAGTCGATTAGCGGGTCGAGGGTTGATGATATGAGATACCATAGCGAGGGAAAAGTATGCTGCATCATACGAATGGCACTCCCACATTTTTCTTCGTTATGCCATAGGATTCAGGCAGAACTCTCGATGCCTCACGAACTTTTTTCTCCGAGTAAAAATCTGAGCCGAATGCTAGCGTGCCCTTCATGGTCGACCAATGGTCGCTCAGCACTGCGCTCGAGAACTCCCACATCTTCGAATCTCCCGAGCCAACACTAGCGTGTCGTCCAGATCAACCAATGGGACTTCAGCGCTGCGTTTGCGAACTTTTACTCCGCGCGAAATTCTCAGGCCGAACACTAGCGCGTCGTATTCTTGAGCCAATAGACGCCTAGCTCGCATCTACTAACTCCAGTCTCGCGTTTTCGAATCTCGCAGCCGGACGCTAGCGCGCTCTAAGTGTCGACCAATCGGCGTACATCTCACCTCGACTTCGCTCTTCGTTTACTGCGACTTCAACCACACTGCAACACACCGCAACACACGGCCAGGGCGACGAATGGGTGGGTATATCTTCAACAATTACAGCTTTACACGGCCGCCCTTGGGTCTTGCCGTCCACTCTTGCTTTGCTCGCCATCCGGATCCTGGAATCTCCAACGCCAGGGCGACGAGAGGGCGACGAACTGGCGAAGATGAAGTGACATCAACTCAACTCTTCGCGCCTTCTCGCCCCATTGCTCACTGGTCGCCCTGTTGATACTTTGCCAACAGTGAGGCTTTTGCTTGTGAAGGCGTATTGGTCGCCCTCTCGCTGCGTTAGCGCGAAGGCAACCAATATTTCCTGCATGAGGCCGCCCTGGCGCACTGCTGACCAGTCTTCTCTTTTCCAGCAGGGCGACCAGTCCCGGGCGACGACGAGCTTCTCGCTGGGATGATCGAGACCCTTGGGCACATGCCGAATAATGACGACAGTCTATGTCCAGCCCAGGACACCGCTAGCACGACGGTGTCAACCGCGAGGCCGCTCACCCTGCAGGTCTCGGACAGCCACCATGTAGACATCCCGCAAGATACTATTGCTGCATATTGGGTTGCCCGCCCGCACTAGTTCCCTGTCTGGAGGTCTCCAAGCGAGAGGGCAGGCTGCATAGCCGTGGCCACGGTTCGAATCCTTTCAGCCCACACAAATGCAGAATTGTGGAGCATTCCCACACACATGCACGATTGTGGAGCATTGCTTCAGTCGACCTATCAGGGTTTGGCTAAGGCTTGATAGCCGCCCATATGCAAGAAGGAGGAACGCATATAGTCGTTGGCCACCCCGCGCACTGCTTGGTCTGATCGATCCTAAACATCGGCGTCTCCGACGTCCAGATATATCGTGGTCAATGGCTTACTGCCACTGAGCGTTCAGATCTACGAGCTCGTCTTAACATCGACCTCGACATGGCGTTGACATACTTCAGCAAGCATACCTCTCTTCCATGCCCGACGCTACTTGCCATCGACGGTCCTGGGCTAGATGACTGACTTGCCAATGTTGACGGAGTAACGATGGCAGTGATAGCATGCCAAACACATGGCACGCCACGACCAACATGCGTAGCTGGTGATGCCGCGCAATAGAGCATCTTCGCACGACCCTACGGTCATCGGTTGAGTCCTGGCCGCATACAGACCCGCAACCGAGGGACCCAGGCAGTGAGAAGTCGCCGCGGCCACGACTGCAGGAGCTTTCCTGGCTACAGGACGACGATCAGAGTCGTACAGTTCACAGCAACGCGAAGAGACGCTTGGCCTCGGGACGACGGAAATAATGGCCTGTGATGACAAGCCGTTCAAGCCACGATGCATTGGCCTTGGTGACAAGCAGGCCGATACTCACGGTCCGAATCTGAAGAGCCTTGGTATGTATTCGCTACCCGATCGATTGCACCGATCGCTACTTGCTTAGAACAAGCTCTGACTTCTTTTCAGGCTTTCGACACCCTGTGATCCTTTGCTCCCCAAGAAATATAGGCAGACTTCGCCCTGGCTACCCAAGAACAGCTCACCTCTGAGCTTTTGCGCGGCCCTGCCATCTTCAAGACGATTGGGAGTGTACTTCAAAAGGACGACTGCACCTTGGAAACCGCCTTCGTGGACTAGTATCCTTCTCAGGACCTTCTGTGGCGGCCGGGACCGTTCAGCAGTTCCCAGCAATCTCCCAGGTCAATCAACAACGAGCATAATGCACCGAAGACGCCGGTTAGCAAGCCGACCCCAGAGACGGGACATATGAGGTCACCATCCCACACCCTGGCCACGATGGCCACCCGGCCGGGATACCTCCGGATTACGATGCACATGCATGCGAGCTGTTTGCCTTAATCCCCGGAACGAAGTCCGCGTACCTGGAGCACGCTCACATGTCCTGCAAAGACCAAGTCACCGCTTCTGCCAGGGCGACGCATGAGTGAAACACGCATGCGGCCAGCACGGACCCGGATTTCTTAGCGTGGTTGCCTTCTTGGGCCGTCTCTGCTCAACGAATATCCGACTGGGTGCCCTATATGCACCTCACCCTGAGGCATCAGGGCACGATGCAGCCGGAAGATGTTCGACTGCCATCTCATTCTAGCACAACCTGCGGCTCGGCACCCTCGCTGCTACTGGTGGCCCTCTGCTGGGGTGCATTGGCTTCCAAGCTTGGATCAATCGCTTTCACGTTGCTGGTCTTTGGTTGGTCTACTGCACTTTGGCCGTTGCAAGCCCGCTGGCCCTCCTTACTACCTAGGTCACGATGTATAAGTTCGAAGCGAACTCCCGCTTGGGGTTGGAGGTTGCGCATACCGACTACCCACGACAGCAATCCAAATCACTTCATGGCGCTGCAATCTCGTTCACTACATAGGCGTTCATACGGAGACCTGTCCTTCTCCAACCTTGACCAAGAGCTCTTCACGTCCCTCAATGATGGCGTCCATGAAAGCTTCCTAGCCCAGCAATTGACACAGACCGAACATGACGCAGTCACCAACGCCAACGCCACGAATCATACTGGTCCGCCAGCGAGTGATGTCGCCTGTGACTTCGGCTATTATACGCCGCCTGCTCAAGCACCTTGGCTCATGCATGGATACTCTGGGTCCGGAGACGCTGGCCATCAGTTCGATCAGTCACGATACGTTCATCGTTGGGAACACGACATTCAGCCACCTCAACCTCAACTCAGACCTCACTTCGAAACTACAGCTGTGCAGGGTGAGTTGATCAAGGTGCCGCGAGCCACATGTCACTGACTGCTGGCAGACTTCGGCCTCCTAAGCTTCGACAACAACGAGTACTCAGCTTACAATTATGGTGGGAGCGGTGCTGCACCATACGGTACCATCACAAACACACCTGTGCCGAACGCTGGGTCATGGCCCGGGACAGATATCTTGACGACAAGCACCACAATGCAAACAAGGGCAGGTCTCCTGACTTCATTGAGTTCTGACGACAGCTTCTACGACGCACCGAGCCCAGACCACCCGGCTATCAGCATGCCAGCACAGCCTGTCATGCTAGAAGTACCAGAGTCATCGCCGATGTCGACCCAGTCTGATCCTTCACCTCTTCGCCGTCCCAGATCCGTTTCACCGACGCCAGCCGTTCTCCGCGCCACAGCGCACCTGCGTGCTAGAGACAGGAGGGCACGACCACACCGTTTCGCTTGCAACATCGCCGACTGCGGGACAACGTTTCGTCGCAATTTCGAGTACGAGCGCCATCAGAACGTGGTTCACGCCTTTGCGAAGCAACATTACCACTGCGGTGCGCCCGGATGCATTTATGGCTACCCGCGTCTCGACAAGGTGGCAGAACACTGCCGTGTATCACACAACCACAGACACGGCAATGAGCTCGTTCGCACTGTTCCGACTGGCGTTCCTTGTGGGGTGGCAAAATGTGGCTGGGAGGGCAAGAGGCTGCAAGCTGGACAGTCGAATCGGTGACATTTCGGAGATATACGGTGCATGAGTTTGTGCGGGAGATCTGCGATGATAGACGAAACATGTCATAATGCGAGATGCATCCACGCAGTGTCGTGGTAGGTGGTGTTTGTAGTGTGCAGTTTCATAGAAATGAAACGATTCGCTTATTCGTTACAGACTTTTCGGATCCTGTCTTGAGCTCTGAAAAAGCGTCGTAGTTCTGGCGAGGATTGCTACGGGGTGAATGAGGAGAGTACGAATCTGTCGTGCCAAGGTGCAGTGTACATTTCAAGATGTGCTAGGCTGATGGAACATTGCGACAGACCACCTGAGCCTGCGTACAGTCCGCGGCGATATCGACGGGCACCCAGCTGGGTACAGCTCGCGGTCTTAATATTGCATACGCGAAGTAGGATTCATCGGAGCGACACCCTCGCCGTAGCCAGAAGACCGGGCGGGCCCATAACATAAGCCCATCTACTCATACAATAGTATCAAGCCCTCTCCGTCCCTTAAGAAGCTGAAAGCACACTCGCAAGGACATGCTCTACAAGCTCAATCCCTCAAGATACTTCCTGGCAGCCTCAACAGCCTCGTCAACCTTATCCGGCTGCGTGCCCTGTCCCAAGCTCGTAGCACCCTTCCCACCAGCCTTGCCACCGACAAGCCCGGCAATGGAGTTTGCCCACTTGCTCGCATCGGCGCCCTTCTTCTGCGCGTCCTCCGAAACCACACAGCCGTGCACGACCTTACCATCCTCAGCCTTGCCAAGCAGGTAGACCGTCTTATCCTTCTGCTTCTTCTCGATGGTCTTGAGAGCCTCCTGCACTGCCTTGGAGCCCGCAGACACCGGCATACTAAGCACGAGGGTCTTGTTCTCCTTGTCCTTCTCGAAGTGCTCGTTCACCGCATCAAGCACCTTCTTGTTCTCCGCCTTCTGCACCGCCTTCTGTTGGTCGAGGTTCTCCTTTACCACCTTGGCGACACGATCGCGAAGCTTAGTCTTAGCGACTGCAGCAATCCCAGCCTTACCAAGCTCGGTGTTGTACTCTTTCGTCCTCGCCTCCTTGTCGGCACCGTATGGTAACTTCTCCAAGCGCGAGACCTTCTCGTCCCACTCCGCAGCCTCGCGCTGGGCCTCGTGCGCGGTTGCACCGGTGACAGCGACGATACGCCGGATACCCTTGGCGATACCGTTCTCCTCCAGCACAACCAAGTCCTTGATCTCGGTTGTGTTCTTGACGTGCGTACCACCGCAGAACTCAATTGAGACACTGCGCCAGTCCGAGCGCTTAGGATCTTCCAGCAGCTCCTCAACGGGTACGCCAATGCTCACCACACGCACTGGATCCGGATACGTCTCGCCGAAGACGGCACGCACACCCTCGATGTTCTTCGCGGTCGCAAGTGAGACATCTTGAGCATACACCTCGCTGTTCTGCCGTATGTAGCTCGTACTCAACTCCTCGATCTTCGTGAGCTCCTCATCCGTACAGCCAGTCTTGTGACTGAAGTCGAAGCGCAACTTCTCCGGTGCCACAAGCGAACCGCGCTGGTTGATCTCATCACCAAGCACCTCTCGTAGGGCGAAGTTGAGGATGTGTGTTCCGGTGTGGTTGTTCCGTATTGGTTGCCGCCTTAATTCGTCGTACTCGCACAGCACCTCGTCCCCGACTTTAAACGCGCCGTATTGCATAGAGCCCGTGTGCAAGACGTAGCCCGCATATACCTGCACATTCGCAACGTTAATTTGCGCCTCGCCGTCGATCAAGATCTTGCCTGTATCATACTCTTGCCCACCCTGCTCAGCGTAGAAGTTCGTACGATCCAGTATCAGGCCGATCTGCTCGCCCTCTGCAATGCCCTCAGTCGACTTCACGAACTCCTTGCCCACATAGATAGCCTTGATGACGCCGTGAATGTCTTCTCTCTGGAACTTCGGCGAGTCATCCGTCTTCGGCACATCAGGCATCTTCTCCAGCTCGTTGATGCCATGCACATCCAACTTAAGAAGGTCCGCAGAGGCTTTCTTCTCCCCCTTCGAGGCCTCCCTCGCCTTCTCCTGAGCCTCAGCGACAGCCTTGTCATCGATCTCCAGCCCCCTCTCCTCAGCCATCAAACGCGTGAGATCGACAGGAAAGCCGTAGGTATCGTACAACCGCCAAACATCCGCGCCGGCCAACTCCTTCGAACCCTTGACCTTGCACTTCTGTGCGAACTTCTCAAACTCATTCTCACCGCGGTCCAGAGTCTTGGCGAAGCTGATCTCCTCTTCGTTGAGAATATCCATGACGTCTTGCTGCTTAGCCTTGATCTCTGGGAACATGCCACCCATCTGCTCCACAAGCGTTGGAATGATCTTGGAGAAGAAGCCACCGATCTCGACGTTCAAGTACTTCCTTGCGTAGCGGGACCCTCGACGCAGTACACGGCGCACAACGTAGCCTCTACCAACGCTGTCGGGCGAGGCGCCATCAGAGATGGCGAATGTGAGCGTGCGGACGTGGTCCGCGATGACACGGTAGGCAGTATCAATGCCATCCGCATCCTCATCGCCGAACCTGCCACGATACTCCCTCGCGCCAGTGATCTCTTGGATGCGCTTGAACAGAGGAGTGAAGACATCGGTATCGTAGTTGGACATCTTGTTCTGTAGTACACTCACCAACCGCTCGTACCCCAAGCCAGTGTCGATATGCTTGTTAGGCAATGATCTCAGCGACTTGTCAGGCTCACGGTTGTACTGGATGAAGACGTTGTTCCAGATCTCGAGCACGTTTGGGTCGTCCTGGTTGACCAGATGCGAGGCGTTCCTGCCGCCTATCCGGTCGTAGTGGACTTCTGAGCAAGGTCCGCAAGGCCCTTGATCACCCATCTCCCAGAAGTTGTCCTTCATGTTGCCTGGTAGGATATGATCCTCAGCAACACCGACATCGAGCCAGAACTTCTTCGCCTCCAAATCCGGCTCCAGACCAGCATCAGCCTTGCCCTCGAAGTAGGTGACGTACAACCTATCGGGCTCCAAGCCGAACGTCTTAGTCAGCAGCTCCCAGGAGTAGGTGATCGCTTCTTGCTTGAAGTAGTCGCCGAAAGACCAGTTGCCCAGCATCTCGAAGAATGTGTGATGGTAGCTGTCTTTGCCGACATCGTCGAGATCGTTGTGCTTGCCACCAGCGCGGATGCACTTCTGCGAGTTGACGGCACGCTTGAGCTTGGCGAAGTCGGAGTCCGGGTCGACGGTACCTTGGAAGATAGACTTGTATTGGTTCATGCCAGCATTGGTGAAGAGTAGCGTGGGGTCAGAGAGTGGAACGACGGAAGATGAGGGAACGAATTCATGGCCTCTCTCCTTGAAGTAGCTGTGGCGTTTGTCAGTCTTGGCGCAGCATTGCGGTAGGCACGAAGAGCCATTGAAGAAGCTCGTAAGCCCACAACTCTGCACTATACGCTGGAGGTACTTCGGATGCTTTCGTCTTTGGAGGCAAGGATATTGGTGTGACTTACTCAATGAAGGCGGACCGCACCTTGAGGGCCTGAACAAATCAATTAGCAAACGCACCACAACGTCGAGATCCAAGTCAGGCTTACGGTCCACTCGGGCTCCTGGCCCGCCGTGGAGCCCATGTTGTATCCTCGTCGTTGGTACGGTCTGCTATACCAGGAAGTGGGCGACTGTTTTGGTTGGTTTCTGAGAAGGCTTTGCGGGATCGCTCTCCACACTCTTCGCATGCACCGACTTTGTGGAAGCTTCTACCGCACTCTATACCGTCAGCCGCAAGCGAAGTGGTATATCTTCCTGCAAGATGTATCGTGAGGCTGTCGTGTGATCCTGAGCGAAAGTTGGCGTGCAGCGAAGATGCGGACGAGAAGTGCAGTTGCAAACGAAGGAGGTGCGGTCGGAGGAGAGCCAATGAAGGTCGCGGGGAGTAAAAGGCACGCAGATGAGTCAAGTCTCAATGACGATCAACGCTTTGCGAAGAGATTCAATCTCTTGAACATTGGTAC
>JAKLLW010001379.1:0-15631 GCA_022814695.1 Neocatenulostroma microsporum
CCGCCGAAAGGCAGCCTACCGACTCATCACGAGCTTACGATTGCTATTGGCGTGGCTGTATCAAAAGTTCATGGTTTCCATGCATGCGAGCGCGGCGAAGGTTGGGTGGCTTTGGTGCGAAGCACTGGTCCGGGAGAAAAGGAAAGAGAATGAACAATGATACCCCATAGTGCTCAATAGATGCAATAATCATAGCTCATATCAGCTACCTGACAATGTCTGTCTCACTTGTGCCCGACCCTCTGTTTGCTCGTATACTTCCCGTTTGTGATCAACGTTTGTGATCAACGTTTGTTGAACGCATGGAGCGTAGCGGCATCCCTAGCCAAAGACGGAGTGAGGTAAGAAAATGTGAGTGTTCGTGAATGTGAGCGTGAAATGAGGCAGACGTCACCTGTTCCTGCCTAATGTGGCGAGCAAACCTTTTTTGCCTCTCAGCCGCCTCCACTTTCAACCTGCAACCTCCAACTCACAACTCACCCGTGAGAACAACAACACCAGCACACAACACCATCAGGAATCAGCTTCCTACACTATATGAATCTCCACCGACTGTAACATAGACATCAAGTTTCAAACATGGCGGAAGACATCTACCACCGCGTGTTCGCGAACATCCGCGAGGACCCCGAAACCACCACCCTGGACACCCGCCTCTTCGAAGAAGCCCAACTGATCCTCCCGAACTACCTCACTGGTACCCAAGAACTCTACGACAACCGCCTCTTAGTCATGCGAAACCTCGCAGCAGATCTCATGGATACCCGGCGCCAGGACCACACCCCCGTCGTCAACCTTCTGATGAAGTTGTTTGATGGATGGACATGGCAGCAAGTCTGCGATTTCGGGACTTCTTCTATTCCCTACAAGGATGGATTGGCTGCCGGGGAGGGTATGGTGGCGTTTAATAGGTTGATGTTGTGTTTGCTTGAGAAGGCTACGGTTAATTCTGTGGATGCGGCGCATGCGGGTGGTATGCTTGAGACTATGAGGGCGCTTGTGGGGTTGTGGTTGAGCACGGAGGATAGTGGGGTTGCGGAGCAGGCTGGGGATGTTTTGCTTGAGTTGCTGAAGGTGGACTTGCCTGGGGAGACGGTGAGGAGTGGTGGGCAAGGGTTGGTTTGGAAGAGGGTTTTCGGGGATAAGGACGTTTATAACGTCTTCTTCGAGACGACTTCATTGGAGAAGGGTTTAGTGAGTTTGAGTAAAAACCAGAAGACTATTGCGCAGGCGAGGTTGATGGATTGGATGCCGAAGGTTGGGGCACTGGATTGGAGTGCAGTTAGTCGAAGCCACCACGTCGTTGTGGAGGAGCGGTATTTGGGAAAGGGGAAGTGGAGTTTATTGGATTACACGGCACTGCATATGGTCGATTACAAGGACGACGTGCTCATGCATCGGTGTTTGATTGACTTTTACTCTGAGCTGCTGAGGGCGACGAAGAAGATGGATACGCATACGATGGCGCAGCATGATTCTGTGGGTCTGCAATATATGATCATGCACGGGCTGCATGCGAGGACAGCGGCGATATATTTGCAGCAACAGCAGGTTGATCCGGTGGATGCTATGTTCCTTTATGGACCGGCTGCCAACTACCTCGCCATCTACGCCGAGGAGTATCCCAGGCACTATCTTGCGGGACAGATGCCGACCCAGGTCAATGAGAGACTACTACAGACGCTCGATCTGACACCGGGAAAGTGGGCTCATGCAGAATCACCGAAGAACGATCTACACTTGCTGGCAAGCGTTCCACGGAAGGCGCTGCTCCCGTTCACATCGAGCCCAGTCGCACTGTTGCCTTCAAAGGCGACTAACGCTGATGTTCTCAATACCTTAGCGACGATCTTTCATGGGCCGGAGAGACAGGCAATCACGTTTCCACCACAGTCACCAATCAGTAATGGCGCAGCGAGCGAACAAGACGCCGAAGAGGCTGCTGCCGCTCGCGCTGTGTACTTCAGCTACCTGGCGAACAATCAACGTTTCTGGCAGGATGTGACCACTCACGCAGATACTGTTGCACTCATCGACCTGGCTCTAGCAGCGATCAACTGTCTCACGGCAGTCATCACAGCAAACTGGTCCACGAAGCCGGAGCAACCTCTCCCATCAACCTCCATCGCTACGCCAGAGACAGGACACCTAGCTATACTCAGCCCGCCAGCACTGGAGTACACACTACCGTACCTCCTGAAGCCAGCGCAGACTTTCGCGAACCTAGTCGGAGGCCGCGGTGATTCCGAGAGCGCCGCGTATAAGATCGCCCTCGCGAAGTTTGATGCCTTGCGTGCGCTGAATAGCCGCTTGATGACGCAGGTAGAGCAGAAGCCTAGTGAAGGCTATGAGGAGATACTTGCAACGATCAGTAAGAGGTTAGCAGAGGGTCCGATGACGAGAGAAGGACAAGTCGGAGGTGCGGTCGGTACACTTGAGCTATGAGTTTTGTGTTATCTATGAGAGTGATATACTGGCGTCCGGAGTTAGGCGATCAGGAAGAAAAGAGATGAAAGGATCATCTCCGGCATGGAAGTCTGCCATGGGTCATCTGGGGGCATACCAGATAGGTACGGACACAATCTGATGTACCATTACGGTCTACCATGTGCCTCCCCAGCCTCATCTCATTCATTCATGCTCGTCGTTTGCGCGAGGCAGTGTGGTAATCCTTGCCGTACTCTATGTCCTGCACTTCTCCCGATATTGGTTCGCTGCCTGAATTGCGCTCGCAGCTAGAGTCACGCTTTGAAGCCCTCTCTGCTGTGCACAAGCCTACCCTTCACCCACACAGCCGTCGTGTTCCGGTCGTCGCCCGTGTACAGCCACTTGGCCACCTTGTCATCCCATGACTCGTTGCCAAATATTTCCACAAGGCCTTCACTCTGATCCAAGCTTGGTGTGTCTCCAACACTGGCCAAGCTGACCATCTGCGCATCCCAATCTTTGCCTACTTCGAAACCACCTATCCGGTCTTGGAGTCCAACAACCTGTGCGCCACCACGGGTAGCGAGGTATAGAGCCTCTTCCACGGAGAGCTTCGCGTCGTCACCGTCGGCCATCGCTACGTGTCTGCTAACGAACACAGCTTCTCTCGCTTCAGACAGAATGCTCGATGTATACCCACCGCTCACATCCGTCCCGAGACCCACTGTAAGCCCTTCGTCCAGCATCGTCCGGACTCTCGCTGCGCCGGAAGTCAGAGCAGTATTGCTCGCAGGGCAATGACTGATCTTCGCTTTCCGGTCTTTGACAAGCTTCCGCTCCTGCCCAGACAGGTGGACAGCATGTGCCAGGATAGTCTTCGGCGTGAGTAAGTTGGTCTTGTCGTAGACATGAGTATATGATTGATAATCCGGGAAGAGCTCTTTCACTAGCTCGACTTCTGCCTTGTTCTCTGATATGTGTGTCTGACATGGCACGCCGGTCTCCTGGAGCAGCTTGCCTAGTGCGGTAAGACAGTCATCTGTGCAAGACGGTGCGAAACGCGGAGTAATGACTGGCGTAACAAGATCATAGTTCGGATCGATCTTCTTGACATGATCGATACAGGCCTTGCTATCTCGTACGGCAGACTCGACGCTCTCGTCTCGGTAGTAGTCTGGGCTCATGCGATCCATGCATACTCTGCCAACAAACGCTCGCTGGCCCTTCGATTGGCATATATTGGCTAGCAGATTCGTGGCAGGCACATGTACGGTGGCATAATAGCATGCGGTTGTCGTTCCATGAGAGAGGGTTCGGGCAACCACACGATTGTATACTTGGCCAGCCTTATCCAGATCGCTGAATGAAGACTCCAGTGGAAAAGTGTAGGTGTTGAGCCAGTCCAAGAGCGTCGACTTGCCAAAGACGCCAGCATTCGGGTACTGCGAGGCATGTATGTGTGTATCTGTTCCATTTAGTGACGGTTGGAGGCATCTTTCATGTCTGTTTGACGCACCTATGAAGCCAGGGAAGAAGAAACCATGTTTTGGTATCCGCACAGACTTGGCTGTCTCCCAGCCTTCTCGCGATGATGGTTGCCTCTTGTCGACATCTCGTTCAACGAAAGCGATCTTGCCGTGCTCATCCACTCCGATCGCGCCATCGGGACAAATATCAAGCTCGGTCAGTGTTTTGCAGTGTACGAACGGGCCAACGTAGATGGTCTTTTGAAGTGCCATCGGGAATGCAGGTGAGAAGCGAGGAGATCAAGTGTAAGGCTGCGATGCGAGCTGCACAAGCATTCAAGCAAGGATAAACTCATCTATATCTATGTTTGAACGACGCCATGGCATTCGGTTTGATGCTTTTGTAGATGCAGTCAGATAGCGTGCCATGATTGGCTGAGGACTCCATACGGGCCGAATTCGGCAAGTGTACGCAGCGGCAGCCGGCGGCCTGCGATGGCCGAAGCATACAGCCTCGCAGGGAGAGAAGTCTAAGGTACAGATTCTGTACCGTGCAGACAGACCGTACCGGAGTACAGTACAGGATTCCATACTATACCACCTCCTCATGACTCTAGTCTTACAATCATCATCTCGCTCGTCTCAATCCTTCACGCTCCGCGCAGATCACACCCCAAAGAATCATACTGCTCATCGTACTAATGTACGCCTCCTCTCCGAATGCCACCTCGAGCCCTTCCAGCAGGTCACTTAAGCTCCCGTTCAGCCAGTGTTCCTTTCCCAAGATCGTGTAAGTGTCTTGTCTATCATCCAGCGGCCCGTACAGTGCCGCAGACACCACGTCGCCAAACGTAACACCATCCGGATTGCAAACAACCCGCATCACCTGCCCTTCTACCATCCTGCCAACGCCCCAAGCAAGCAACACCTTCACGTTCCTTACCGGCGGATCGCACAGATACATTTCGTGCCATGAGTGTGTACCTTTCAGCTTCCCCGAGAAGCGCAGAGCGACAAGCTCTCCTTCATTGATCCTAGCCCATCTACCACCCGCCAGACCTCCTGGGTGTCGAGGCGCCCAGTTTTCGTAGCAAACGCGGAGATTGGGGTTCACCAGTATGGGCGTGAGCGGAATGGTGGTGAGATCACTTGGATGGATGTAGTCTCCATGCGCCCGTCTCGAGATTGAGCCCGGACCATAAGGAATCTGTAGCTCATCCCAGCCCCGGATGTTCCATGACACAGCAGGCAGTGCGGATCGGCGGAGGAAGCATCTGCTCTGGATGGCAAAGGAGTTGGCAATAGTGTCTCGGAAATGCCGACTGACTCGCTGGAGCGCGAAGATGTCGCTGATGGGCAGCTGCAGAATGATCTGCTCGAGAAGCTCGACGGTGTTGATCACAGCGTCCCTGCTTGGATTCCCGAATGTGAGGGTCTGAAGTCGAATGGGCTCTAGGTATGTCACGATTGCGGTGGCAACTTGCGCGGGACCCGGGGGACTCGAAGGCTGCGCACGACCTTGTCGTATTAACGAGAACTGGTCGAGTAGCTCACTGATGTTGAGTGTGGTATTCACGTCTGGGGCATGCTGGGTATTGTCTTCCGGGGATGCTGCAACTGCAGTCGAGCCTTGCCGCTCCGTCAACGAGGTCTGCCGAAGCAGCTCGGCGAGGTTGATTGCACTATCCATGCCGGCGGGTGAGTACGTGAACACGTCGAGATGTTACGATTCTTGGAGATGCTAAGATAAACATTGCGGAAGAGCTCGCGTAAACTTACTGTCACCAAGCCCACCCGACGACGCTAACGCTTCGCTTTCCGCCGAATTTGGCAGGCGCGCCACTCGGCAGGCACGATGCCGTAAAAACTTCAGGAAAGCCGATGTAGAGAGGGAAGACTCTTGGAGGTCAGCTTTGGTGTAACTTACTGATGATGCCAAGCACCGGTTTCATGTTTCTGAATGCGTGAGAAGATTATACTCTTACACAATGATGCCTTCACGCTCCGCATCCAGAGCCTGGATGAAGATCTTGCTCTTTCCCTTTCAGAGATACACCTCATGTATCCCTCCCGGCCCTTGCTCATTATAATCCGTCCTGCTCATGTACCCCTTACTCGCCCCCGCATCAACCACGAACAACACTCTCGCCGCCACCTGCGCTCCCAAGAAAGTAGCCTCGTCATATCCGACTTCCTTCCATTCTGGGAAGTACTCCGGGATCTTGGCCAGCTTGATACTGGTAGGTGTCTGCGCATGACTAGAATGCGAAGGCTGCTGCGCGCCGCCCAACTGACTCAGCGTTGAGGACGATGGTTGCAGGGATGAAGGCTGAAGGTGAGTATTCTGCGCATGAGTAGCGGCGAGGAGGAGCGGGTTTACTCCTGGTCCACCGTGATGGGGTTGACCGGGCATTTGTGGTTGTGGGGTATTTGCTCCTGTAGCCATGGGCGTACTCAGATTTGACGGCAGCTCCGACGTGAAGATCGTGGCGGAGGAAGGGCTGATGATGTATTTCCTCTGAAGCGTTTCCAGTAGCGCCTCTTTGAACCCACGGACTTTGCTGCCGTTGCCGACAATGATGAGAGAGTCCCATAGCTCGCTGCGTCTATTCACGTCGCTGCAAGCCGAGACTGTGCGGTGTATTGCGTCGGCTAGGCGATCAAGAATGCCTCCAGATGTGACTTGGAAGCGTTCAGGCCCGACTTCGATTTCACGGCGGAATCCGCTGCCGGTCGAAGGACTCGTAGCAGTATTGTCTGGGAAGTTGCTGTCTGCTGGCCTGTCCGAAACAGCGGACTGAGGTTCGGGAGTCTTCTGTCGCTTGTTCGGGCCGTCCTCCATGGACGCTTGCATATCGGCCATGTTCTGGTTGCTCATGCCTGCCTTCTTCATAGCGTCGTGTAACGCAAAGTCTTCGTACATGAAAGTGTTGCGGGTTCGTTTATTGTTAGGTAGTTTGGCGGGTCTTGCAGCGGCTAGTTGCTGAGCGTCACTGCCCTTCTTCTGCTGCCTCGCCGCCATCTTCTCTGCTTTCTCTTGTTCCTTCTTGGCAAGGTACTCTTGCATGTTGCCGCCGGTGACGATGCTTGCGATGTCGAGCACGCCTTCGTCATCTTCGAGCTTCTTCTCCTCGCCGACCTCAGTGCCTGGGCCAGGCCCTCTCGGCAATCCAGGCACTGACGGCTTCCTCTGACCTGGCGCTGCGCCATCTACGCCTGTCGAAGCAGCTGCAGCAGGATTTGCAGGACCTTCTGTGACCGCCCCGTCGCTCGTCGGCACCTCAACATCGGATGGTAGAACCTCGCAGATACTACTCTTCTTCAGCTGCTCGCATATTTCCCTCGTGAAGCCTTTCTTGCTGGTCAGAAGCTCCATAAGTCTCTCTGTCATCGCCTCGCCACCACAATCAGGCACAGCGGTTGACCGCCCAATGTCGTGCAGTATTGAGTCCGTAATGCATGTAACGTCTGCCTTACCATGTCCGACATCCACCACCGTCGCAGTCGTTACACCGTAAGCATACGAAGCGGCCATCGCTGAATCCACCATAGTAAAGCCCGGAACCTTGAACTTCTCGAAGAAAAACTGCGTGACCTTCTCGTGTTCTTTTGTGGTCCATACCGGCTCCGCTATCAGTATAACGGGCGTATGAAACGGCGGATTCACAGTGTTGTAGACATGAGACATGAGAGCGTAGAAGCAAGGCCAGTCCACAACCTTGCCTTCTCGAATAGGCCATACTGCACCCTCCTCTGACACGCGATCCTCTTCCCATTCCGGCTCGTCGTCTGTTTCTGGCTTGGGTTGCTCGCCATTGGTCGCAAGGCCATTGACTGGTGCTGCTGGATTTTGCGCTGGCTTCTCTTTCCGCCGGATCTTCACTGGTTCGTACTCTCCCTCCTTTTCGGCCTGGAACATGCGCGATCGAACTCGATATCGTGCGGGTGTGAAGGACTCTGGCAGGCCTAGTTGCGCGAGGGTGGTTTCTGAGCCTGGCGCGATGATCTGAGGGGATTGTCAGTTTGAGGGCTTGCACTCTCTGCAGGTGTCCTAGCAGCGACTTACGAAGATCTGGTCATCGCGGTAGGCAGGCATCTTGGCGAGGTATACTGGAGTTATCTACGACGGCGCAAAGGTGTTGGTGACTTCGCGAGACGCGACAAGCTCAGCGCGAAAGGTACAAAGTAGAGTGATGTGAGTCGTGGAGTAGCTGCGGGCGCTAGCGGATGGCTCCCGCATCTGGAGGAAATCTGGAGCTCCAGATCCAATTCAACCTGCGTGCCTGCCCTCCATGCATCAACAATGCAGAATCAGGCTCTACCGAAGCACGCTCAGCTCAGCGTTTAGAGGACTCTGCATGCGTGCTAATCACTACCTTACAGTGCTGACTGTGAGAGGATAGGAGCAACCAAATACAACGAATCGTCTCGTGATATTGGCATCGTATCTACAATGCCTCATTGATCAATGCATCAGCTCCTCTGCATGAGACTGCCATTTGGCCAGCGATGTGCTAGTGATGGTGATGGCGTGAGCGGCCGGTAAGGCTACGCCAGCTCATGGCACGAGAATGCAGAACTCGGAGAGCCTGCACAACAGCCCGTCGCTTGGAAGTGGGAGCGACCGCAAACGCTGACATGATCAACGCTATCAGAGCAGTGAGGCGTAGTTGACAGTGGTACGGTAACAGGGTGTGTATTGAATCTGCCGTTCAGACAGTTCACATCGGCGCACCAGACAAGTGAGAGCATGAGGTCACGAAGTGCTCTGTATTGACTGTGGCTACTGGCTCAGATTTAATAGCTCACCAGAGAATGCACGAAGAGCGGTGCTAAATACTTAGGTTGATGTGCGGTGTCCAATACCATCGAGTCGGTATGGCGGTGACCTCCTGGATACCTAATCCGTCATAGCGAGCCTCCTCCCTTTCAAGCTTGATGGTATACCATAATATACCGCCACAAGGACCTGTCGCTCACTGTTAGTATAGCGCTACCTTCTAGTAGGCACGTAGCCGGTAACGGTAAAGGCCTTCATACCGTACCATCTCGTACCATTAACATCACTGGCGCCTTCCATCCGCTCCAGCGTAACCGTAAAGACAGGCACAACAGTCCGCGAGATTCGGACATTTCAGAAGCCTTAAGGAAACGGAGGCATCTCTTAAAGTGTGATTTATGTGAAGGCTGGAAGAGTGATGAGAGCCGAAGGTAAGCGAGGCTAATGGCGACGGGATATCATAAGGTTTGAGCACATCGAGCTTTGCCCAGGTATAGAGCGCGTCGGACGAGATCGAAGGGCTGCCACTTCTTGGGGCGGAGTAGATTCACTGACAGTGCTATCTGTAGGGGCAATGTTTTGCTTGTCCGCCCCATGTAGGCTAGCCAGCAATTACCCCCATGATCACTTGATGGCCCGATCCTTCACGAAGTCGGCAATCAAGCTAGACAACTCTTCAGGCTTCTCATAGGTACACCAATGTCCCACCTCCATAACTCGTTCCGTCAGATCTGGCAGCAATCCATACTGCTTCGGCGTTTCAAGCGTCTCCGGCGGGTTGACACCATCTCCGGTGCACATGATGCTCAACACAGGCGACCTTAGCACATACTGCTCGACGGGAATCTTTTTGTCTTCTTCCACTTGCACACCACTCGTCATAGCTTTGTACCAGCAGAACGAGGCCTCCCAGTCGCTGGCTTTCGGCTTTTCGCTAATCCACTGGTCCTTCAGCGAGGCATCTTGCGCGTAAGGCTTCAGCGGGACGTCGGTTCGCTCCTCGAGGAGGAAGTTTTTCATGGCGTCCGGAGTGCAGAAGATGTGTTTGGTCCAGTCCTGTCGGTCGCCGTGCAGGACATGCCATACGCTTTCTTGGTGATCGGAGAAGATCTGCGGCGCTTCTGGCGATACGAAGAGGTGGAAGTATGAGTAGCGTGGGTAGCCAACCTGCTGCTCAGTCAATGCATTCAGCGTCTCCAGGCTAATCTGCTGGGTCATCGGTGGCATGTAGGCGATTCCGATGTGTACGGCTGCGACGCAACGCTCTGGGTACAAGAGCTGGAAGCGGAAGGTAAACCAGCAACCTATTTATCAAGTCAGTACGCATTTGACGCTACCAGAGTCAGATCGCATGCCCATATCATGCCCTATCGGGATCACTTTGTCCACCCCTTCCTCATCGAGGATCTCGGTGGTATCCTCGGCCATAAGGCGGTAGTTGTAGAGCTCCACCGCAGCAGGCCTGGAAGTCCCGCCGTATCCAAGCATGTCCGGTACAATGATCTTGAGACCCAGTTTGCTGAGGTACGGTATGACATACTGCCACACCAGCGCACTATCCGGCCAGCCGTGAAGTAATAGTAGTGTCGGCTTGGAGGTAGAGCCTGTGGGCGAAACATAATACCTGTAGGACAGGCCTCGCTTCGTGTCGAGTCGCTTTTCGTGCAGAGTATCCATTGTGGAAGCGGTGACATAGGTTCAGGTAGCACGATGGCCAGTGGATGGATACTTATACGGTGCCAGAAGATTCCAAAGGAATATACGTGACCTAATATCATCTGTGCTCCAGCTAATGCACAGTGAAGCACGACTCAGTGCATCGACAGCTCTTGGCAGGGCGTACACATGTTACCGCAATACGCTTCGGATGCCTTCCGTTCACGGACAAACAATTGCAGCGTGAAGTGCGGTGTGAGATGTCTTGCCATTCGTGGGCTGACGCAGCCCGTCTCCGGATGTTGGCGTGTCAGCATGATCACGGTATGCAGACGCGAATGCGAGAGTGCACCTGTCAAGCATCGTCAGTTTCTTCGATACGAAAGATTGGAGCTTCCAGGAAGTCGTCGTAGTCTGGAGGAGCGCCTGAGAAGGAGATAGCATGCAGCTAGAAAGGGACAAAGAGTTCCTCCACGGCGCACTCCCATGGCTGAACAGGGTGGAGCGGAGGAGGTGGATGCGTTGCTCAAAAGGAGATTGTATTGCGCTCGTTGTCGGAGGTTCGCAGACCCTCGGTGCCCGCAATCAATCGCACCAGCTGCAAAAAGCGTATGGTCTTTGACGTTGGGAACCCGCCTACTTCAAGCGACCATATCTCCACCAAAACACGACCGATTGCCTCGCCGTAAAGTGCAAAAGAGAAATGCCCACACCCCGAATCGAACGAGGGATCTTGTCATCACAGTAAGAATACGAGTGACACGCTGTACCACTAAGCCATGCGGGCTCTTCACGTGCAAGTTCCGACTCTCGTCAAGATCTTGACATGCTAAGTTTTGCAGTTGCCTGCGAACTTTACAGCACGATCCATAGGCATATATTATATTCTTTTTTGTGTGAAGGGCCCGAGCTTTATCCGAGAGCTCCTTGCGGATGACATAGCCTACCTTCGGTGAGAAGGCCGAGCGAAGGCTTCGACAGTGTTGATGGGCGGCTCTTGGAGGAGGTAGGACACCATCCCGTAGCTGGTCAACCATATATCGTCTTGCGTAAGTGCTGTTACCTGGATCATGGCTCTGATGGTGGGTTAGTCGTCTCTCGTCTGGTGTTACCATAGCGGAGAGACCGGGTGAAGTCAAACGCCAAGACCGGGCCGACTTTCCTCCGGCGCATGTCCGCCGGGAGTCTCCTCAGATTCATCGACGGCATCTTCAAGGCGATACAACATCCGACGACGACATTGAATCCTACATCTCCATACACGACCAAACTTCCTTTCATCACCATAACCATGCCACCGAAAGGCGCAATCCGCGGCACTGCAGTCGGCCGACCGCAGCAAAGGGGAGGATATGCGCGCCAGGTCTTCAGCGAGATCACGAACCCAGAGAACAGGAGTGTGGTGACGGCAGTCGGATTCTTTGCGGTATGTCAGAAGTCAGGAAAGGCAAGCGGTGACGATAGCTAATACAAGGGCAGGCCGGCGTAGCATTCCTGCACAGCAGCTGGAGCGAGATCCTCCTCCCACCGTGAGTCCTAATGTGCCCTTCAGATCTGATATATGATACGGTACTGACGAAGCTGGGGCAGACTCTAAACTGTATCATGGGGATGGGATTGTACGATATGGTAAAACCGGGAGCCAAAGAGGATCTTGTAAGATACGGCGGTTCAGCATAGCATGGCGTCAAAGGAAGAGAGTCGGCACACCACACTTTTGAGGCACAGCGAGGACGACTAGCAGCTCGTGGAGGGTTATCTGAAGACATGGAGCTGTGAAAAGGACCATACTGGACACCTCACATCAGTAGGGCCTCACAGAAGTATGACCTTCAATGAGAGATTCTAAGCATTACACTCTATCTATACTGGCCACGGTACCAGCTACGCTAGCACTCACAGCTAATGTAACCAGCTCTCATCAAGTGCGCCAAGAAGTGCGTCATGTTGCGGTCTGCAAAAACACGTTAAGCCACGCCAGCGGGCAGACCTTAGCGGTTGGCGCCGTAGTGACGGTCCAGGTAGTGGCATCAGAAGAGGTCGCCGGAGAGGTCGCCTGCTGGGTCAGGAATTGTCTCAGCTGGATGTAATGACGCCAACCACGGTGACGCGCTACCTGGTGGCTGACCTACCGCATGAGGTGTGGTACGGAGAAGAACACTTTCGCCGTACGACGGATCGAGCTTTATGCAGTTGATGCGCTACGTTGAGGATTGCCAGGTTCAATGTGGCTCACTCTCTCGCAACCTCTCCCTCACTCGCATCAATGCTGCCAAGCAAGTTCTTGCCCCATTCAGCCTCCCGACCTTCCGCCTCATCACCAGCAAAGCCAATACCCCAGTTCCGATCCACCGGGCTTGCCTCAGCAAGCATCTTGTTGCCTGTAGCAAGCAGAGCTTCTCTACACTCTTCGACTTCCGAAGACTTCATCAAGTTGCACTCCTCAGCTATCTTGTCGACCATGCCTCGCCACAAATCAGCGTCGAAATTCTGCACCTGTCTTCCCAAGCGGTTGGCCTCAAGTGGGGTAGCAGCCTTCAATATGCGGTCTGCGGTCGTTTCATCCTTCATTACAAGTGCTTTGCGATACATCATGCAGTGCTCGGCTGTCTGGAAACGGATACCAGGGTACTCGTAATCTTCGAAGCTGGATGGGTACCACATCTGCAATCGGCCTTCCGGTAGCTGGAGCTCGTAGCCGTAGAAGAAGACGTACTTGTCTGTCGTTATAACTGAAGGTCCTTTAGGTCCAGAATGAAATGATGCCATGCCTGCGGCAAATCGCGATTGCCTGTCCTGCAGCCTTATGACGGTGAATGGCGACCTTTGACCGAGCAGCGGTTGCAAGAGACCCAAGTAGTGGCTTCGGTACGCCCTGGGTAGTAACGCTTGCTCGCCTCAATATTTCTTCATCTGAATTGTGGTTAAGGTGGTATGATGATTGGGACATATCGTTGACGGGACAAGTGATGCAACATAAACAGTCTAACCGCTTTTCGTATTGCGCGACCCGCTTTTTGGCGCACATACCCCCCGTCTCAAAGTTCCTCCGACCTCGTACTCACTTCCTTTCCAGAACAACACAGCTGCGGAGGTAAGGCCTAGCATTCAATCTCTATAAATCACATCGCATCTCAGTCTACGGTAGGTCGTTTCACACCTTCAATCTCGCTCCCCCCAAATCCGACTTCTTTCTCACCATCACATCTTCCCAACATGGTCACACTAAGCATCGCAGAGTCAGCCAATGCAGCCTTGGTCCAGTCCCAGCCTCTGGTCGCTGTCTTCGTTGGCGCTACGAAAGGCATCGGAAAGCTGACACTCCTCACTCTGAGCCGTACACATGGCACCACCACCGGAAAGGGCCTCCGAGTGTACATGATTGCGAGAGATCAGAGTGCTGCGAGCAAGATCATCTCCGAATGTCAGCAGCTGTGTCCGGCCGGCCGATTCCACTTCGTCAAGGCGACGGACCTGACACTGCTGCGTGATGTGGACGAATGTTGCAAGCAGATCTTGGCTGTCGAGCAGAAGGAAACCCTGTCCAGCGGTCCAGCGAGGATAGACATGCTCGTCATGACGCAAGGCCTTGTGCGCTTTGGGCCTGGCAAACGTAGGTCAAGCATCGCTATGCATACGTGGTCGAGCTAACACATAGCGTGACCTTCGCAGTATCTTCCGAAGGCATCGAGGTGTCCATGTCTCTCCTCTACTACTCCCGCATGCGATTCATACAACAGCTACTCCCGCTTCTGCTCGCGTCTTCCCTACCAGCGCACATTATCTCCGTCTACGCCGCCGGTCTCGAGAATCAAGGCAATGGAAAGCTCTACACGGATGACCTAAGTCTCACTCACAACAACCTCGAGCATTACGGGTTCATCAACGCGCGGAAGCACTGCGTCATGATGACGACCATGTACTTTGAGCGGCTCGCGCAGCAGTATCCCGGAAAGCTCAGCTTGATACATATGTTTCCGGGACTGGTCGTCACGGAGACCTTCGTTGACCCTTCCTTCCCGCTCTGGTTCAAGATACTCTGGCCTATACTGGGTCCACTAGCGAAACTTCGAGCTGGAGTTTCTCCCGAGGAGATCGGGAAGCGTGTACCATACCTGGCGAGCTCTCGGTACCCGGCAAGACGGGAGTCCTCGGACGTCAATTCCACGGACGGAATGCCTGGTGAAGACATCGCGAGTAGCACCGACGGCGTGCGCGGAGGCGGAGCGTACTCGGTCAATTACGATGGGGAGACATATGATGTGAATGGGCGGTACGAAACTTTGCGAAAGGAAGGTTTCATGATCAAAGTGTGGGAGCATACCAACAACGTCTTCAAGACGATTGGAGATAACGAGTCCTCGTGAGGCTTCCTGGCTGGTCGGTGTGCTCGCGGTCGACTACGCATGAGCGGTATGGATTGCTTCATGCCTGGCACACTCGAGAGAAGCTGCAACGAAATGATTAATACTTCTACCAGAACGCCTTCGAAGAACCATGCGGACTTTCTTGCCTACACTGTCTTACCCATAATAGGGAATGCGTCCGCTTGTCCTCTCACGGATGGTCCATACCCAGTTGCCCATACGACATACCCTTGACCCAGATAAATACCTGTAAGCGCTTTCTCTACTTCCTCTTCGTCCATATCTGGCCATGCATCTTCATCCCCGTCCGGCAGTCCAGGTACCAATACCAGACACCCGGCGAAAGCGAACCACTCAGGCAACATACCAAGAAGAGTGTTGTAACTGCCCAGAGCATGCTTCAGCAAGCCTTTTCCACGGAAATCATCATAAATGCGTACCATTTGGATGAAAATCAGGCTATTGTCTCGGAGGTTGTCGCGGGCTTGTTGGTTCTTCACGGCCTTGTTCTTGACATCACCGTCTGTATCGAACAACGCCTGTAAGCAAAGTGCTGTCTCTTTGATGTTATCGTCAACCTTCTTCAGATTGACACCAAGCAGCTCGGATAGCCATGATATATCAGCGCTCAAACGAGTCGCTGTCGGCTTACTGATGCGCCACGAGTCAATGTAGCCGCAGGGCTCTCCATCATCCTCTGCATCGGAGTCGCGAGAGAGGAAGAAGCTGGCATGGTAGCCAAGGCGGCTTTTGGTACTAGGGTCAAGACGAATCTGTAGTCGAGTGGTTAGCTTCGCCAATCCTTCCTCAAAGTCAATCTGATTGGTGACGGTCTGCTCAGCCAACGGTTGAGGTTCGGCCGCTGCACCATCGTCGGCTGGCTGTTGCTCGGTTGACGGTCCCGCCTTCGATTGCTTGGATGGTGCTTGTTTGCC
>JAKLLW010001380.1:0-15626 GCA_022814695.1 Neocatenulostroma microsporum
ATGTGCTGTATGACGCGAGGCGCGATGCGATGGCGCAGTAGCTGATGGTTGGCCGGATAATTGTGTGAGAGGCGAATGAGAAAAGTCCACGAAATTGAGTGGCTCGGCGAGCTGAGCATTTATACTTCGGCAGCCGAAAGGTGGCTGTGCCAAAAGTGCTGGACGTCGATGTTCGGCCCGGCAGCAATTCGAGCGATCCGGGTGGTATGAGTGTCATTCACATGAAGAGCAAACAAACAATACAGAGACAAGGCGTGTATAAGAGCAAAGGATCACCGAAGGCTGAGATCGTAGGGCTGTGATCTCCGCCGCCAACGAAAACTGGCTGCGGCTGTGACCATGACTTCTGATCTCGCACTTCCAGCGAATTACAACGACAACAACTCCTTTCAGCAAGCACATTGGTCAACCTCATCACATTATCACCGCAGTCGAGACGCCGGCACGTTACCTCCTAACGTTCTCCCATGGCTTAAACTACCCTAATTCTGGCGGAGAACGCCATAACTGCCGGCTCGTAGCCCTCACACGCTCATGGATCAGATGCGGCTTTCGAGCTCCTTGACCGTTGGGCGGCCATGCTTCCGGGTCGCTGCAAGATGACCTCTTCTCTAATTGCGTATCCTACCCCTTAGCTGCAGCTCATGCGCTGGCAGTAAACATCAAGAAGAAGCACTTTATATCATTCAGCCTTCGCAAAGCGCGGCATACCTATCTTGTCTTCTTCCTCGCAATCTGCTGCAGTGCTGCTCAGCCTTACTTCTCAAAAGCATGAAGTCGGGACCAACCAGTCGCCTTGAAGCGGGTACCTTACGTGCTTGGTCTAGCCTCGCCTTTCCTGGAACCCAATCGAATAATTTGCCCACGCTTGGTACCCAATGCTTGAGGCGCGAGCTGTTCAAAGGCACCAGAGCTACTGCTGCAGAACAGCTCACTGTGCATAAGGCTTTAGCCGTGGAATCTGAGTACATGGATGGTGCCTGATCATGCTCAGGAGATGGTGTGGAGGACAAGATCCACGCGCACATTGTGTCATGGTGCAGAGCAACGATTGACAGCGCATATAGAGAAGCATCGTGGCGCTGTCAGGTGACCCTTTGGCTTGATGTGAGAATCAGTTGAGACAAGAAGTGAAATGAGGCTTCTGAGTCGTCATGAGCGCCTGATGTTGCACAAGAAGCAATGATGTTGGGCTACAACGCTTGCTAAGGCTGCCACCACTGCATTGAGTATACTTCTCGTCGCCTTCGAACGCACGACGAGGTGCCCGCGTCACTCCAGCGCATTGCGTAGCTCCGCCTACTGTCTTGCGGGTGCGCTCGTTGACACGCCCGTTATACTTGTTCTTTGATCCTCAGGTTCGGTAGTGTCGTGCGTGGAGTGTCGTGTGACGCAGGCCGCAAGTTCGATGCCGGATGTCAAACAGAATTGTTCGGTATCTGACTGCCGGTGTCGGTATCCTTAAGTCGTACGGCCGCTGGAGCTCAAGCGGGTGTGACTTGCCACTTTCGTCCAGCATGTCCAAATCTGGAGGAAGCGCTCTACGACTCAGCACAAGAAACAGACCGCTGCATCTTCGGGCTTTGTTCGTGTGTCGTACGGTGCTCGCGGGTTTTAAGAAGGTGTTCAGGGTGGCGCTTTGTGATGAGGGGGCAGCCAAGCTTCGATCGATGGCCACTGAGATGTTGTTCGTCTTCTTCACGGATCGGACTGGTGCTGCGGCTTGTGCTCGTCCCTCATTGCTGAACAACTTGAACATTGTTCTTCTTCTTCCACTTCTCCATATCCTCCTGCTTGGTCCGGTACTGCTTCACCAGATCCTCAAGCACCTTCTTCAATCCATCCGCATTTGTCTGCAGCTGAGGAAGGACCTCCTTCACCGTCCGCTCAACAAGCACTCCATTGATCATGCGAAAGCACTTCCGGTCTCCGGGTAGAGGCGTCAATGTCTCCAGCACAAGCCTACAGAGTTTCGATTAGCGATCGAACCACACACTTTGACCAAAGCAACGAAGAGTCCGGCGAGTAAGTTCCTGCAGGTAAGCGAGATCGTGCAGCGGTAGTCGGTACAGACGAACACCAGACGAGGTCGCGTGGGTTCATGCATGTTGACCGGTCATAGCGCAACGGCCGCGATGGTGGCGGTGAAGGAAAGTTTCCAGGGTATATATAGAAGACTCCGGGAGAAGTGCCGAACGGTGAAGATGGCGGTGATACACCGTACATCTGACGAATGGCCGGACAGTCGGAAACGAGATGGCGAACGTACTTGTGCTCTTCGGCTTCTTGTTCGACATCGCCAATCTTCCCGGCGATGGCTTGGAGCGTGTCCTTGTAGTTTGAGTATTGGACTTGTAGGTCTGCGCGAACGTGTCAGTGATGATTCTGTAAGGCTAGACGGCTGCACTCACCTTGCTGCCTCTTCGCAGATGCCACTTGTTGCGCCATGTTGGCGTGGAGAGGGAATGTTCGTTTGCAGACGGAAACACTTACCTCGTCCTGACTAAGCGGAATTCGGCAACCCAATTTAGGGCACGCAAGACGAGACGATGTCGCCTTCGAGTCCGGACTTCGATCTCCATCATCACATCATCTTTGCTTCGCCGGATATTTACTCCAAGGCGCGCACTCGGTGTGAATCGTAGACAACATGCATCCTCATCTGCACACGAAAGATAATCCGGGTACGTCTACCCATCATGACCGTCCTAAACCTCACACATTGACGTGTCTACACAGGATGCGAGGAGATCATGACGGCCCTCGACGAGTGCCACGCCCGAGGCTTTTTGTGGAAGGCCATGGGCATGTGCAGTGATATCAAGCGAGATGTCAACAAGTGCTTGCGCGCTGAGCGACTCGAGCGGACGGCGGAGAACAGGGAAAGGGCGAAGGAGAAGAGGCAGAAGATCCAGGCTGTGTGGAAGGAGATCGATGCCAACTCATGAAGGGCAACGCAGGAGGTACGAGAGTTTGGCAGAGAACATGAGCGCATGCTTCATTTGTGAGACCATTGTGGCGGCGCCGCCACGAGAGCGGTGGGAATGCTCAGCCCATGGTGGGCATGGTGGGATCACAAGGGAGCGGCAGGCCGCCATGCTGGGATGATCTGCGGATCCTGACAAGGCACAGCACGTGTCTGAGATCTAGCAGCATCTGGCAAACCCGCAGAGGTAAAGCGATCACGTCTCATGTGACCCATCGGCAACACAAGGGACGGGAGCACCTAGGTTGGAGGAAAGGAGCATAGAGGGCATGGATGTTGTCCAGTCGTGGGTGGATTGGCGGAGATTGTAGAAGATGTTGAGGTTGGTGGCATGAAGACAGAGACATTGGTAATGGCCAAACTCTACTCAACTTGGTAAAACAAGCGGTTTCCACGATGTCAGCAGTAAAGCTCTGTATCGAGACAATTGCACGGCGATGAAGTTGTCGCGGAAGATTTGCACGTGAATATGCGGGGAGCACGTCTCGTTTGTCAACTTAGGCAACTACGCCGTTTGCACCTTCCCGTCGGCATTGCTTTGTGTAACCTCCGACCTCACCCCCAGATCCGACCTCAACTTTCAGGTTCTCGATTACAGTACTTCTATCCGCATTCTAGACCTGGCCGGTCACATGCAACATGGACGCAGCACAGGCTTTTGCAGTAGACCGCTCGACATTCGAGCAAGAGCTCGACGCCCTGATCAGCGAGGCGGCGAAAGCGGCCAGTCTGACGAACACCACCCCAGCCACCACAATGACAACGCAGGATCGTATCGTGGCCAACAATGCAGTGAGAAAGCGTACAGCCTCCCTCATGGACGACAGGTCGAAGAGGCAGAAGCTGGCAGAGCCCGAAGCAAGTAGCGTGAAGATCGCGCCCTTTCCGTCCATCGCCAAAGACACGCAGATCGCCCAGATGGCACGTCGACTCGCCGCCGTAGGCCGCACTGGCTCGGACCCCGCCAGTGTCATAGATATGAAACGTGTCGACAATGCAAAACTGCGCCCGGAATGGCTTGCCAAACGAAGTGCATATCATGCTGGCACAGATTTCCCAAGCGACCCATATCTCCAGAAATGGCTCTGGAACTTCATCCAGAGGAACGGCGTGTCGATAGGTATGCAGCAGATCTTAGAGCAGGTCGACCCTGATGTTTTGCCTACCCTCCAAATGCGCGGTCTCCTTACCAGTGCTCCTGCTCCTACGCATGAGGCTGCTACCCTTACGTATGAGCAGCCTCCATCCCAGCAAGTTACGCCCACGAAGATCGAGAACGTGCTCGACGGCAAGGACGCGCATGATCTTCACGTGCACCCCTCTCGCCGCGTCTTGCTCGACCGCCCAGATGCATCGAAGCTCCGCGAGGTCTTTGTGGGAAACCCAATGCGGCCTGCTGCCACTCCGCGTGCCCCCGACTCCGACAGCTCATCGTCATCGAATGTCAAGACGACAGCGCCCACCTCCCACGACAGCAGCTCCGCCACCGCACTGAGTACCCCGGATCTGATGGATCTGATACCGAAAGGGCCGAAGAACAAGACTTGGACCACCTCAAGCAACGCCGTCAGACGTCAATGGGATACCAGGAAGGACGATCTGGACTACGAGGCTCTACTTGAACTTCGCCGCAACGAGAAGCTTGAAGACGTGGACCGCTACGTACCTACCGGAGGAATGCCTCGGCCGCCAAGGCCAGAGAGATATGGCCGTCCGGTCAGACGCCGCAACAGCTTCTTCCCTTTCGCTAAACTTCCGGAGCCGGTCCAAGCGCGCATCCTTGCCCTCCTGCTGGTGTCTAACGAGCCAGTCAAGATCGACTTCACCTGGTTACGCTCCTTCGTCCAAGGCCACGCTAGGGTTCCATCTGCTTACCAGGCCTTTGAGCAAGGCGGAGTGAGATATGAGATCCCCAGTACCTGGAACAAAGTCATCGATGAAGTCACCACCATGCAGGACGATATGGTGCGCTTCCAGTCCGCTTTGGAGGACCGCGCACGTCATGCTCGTAAGACTCGTGCGCCCTGTCGTGGCATCACTACCTCCCTCTTGCGCGTCTCGCGGGACCTGCATAAGCAAGCTGCCCGGATCCCACTATCGGGGAGACGAATATCGCGCATCTACGCAGCTTACGCATCTATGTTCCCCTCTGGCAGGAGGGTATCCACCACGATTTCATCGAAGGCGCTATCCTGGACCTCACGTCCCCCGTCTCCAGACTCGCCATCATGATACCGCCAGCTCACGATCGCTTGCTGAGCGCCATCGAACATTCCGTCTCCATCCTCCTCCAAGCCGGCCGACTCACAAGTCTCGAGCTCGAAGTCGAGCATGGCTCCCTAGTGGATATATGGACCGGCCGCTCTACGGACTCTCGCCGTCTCATCCCTGTCGGTGATGCCGAGGAGCACGTACTGCGCAAGCAGAAAGCTTTGGAGATGCTGAGGCAAGCTAGCGAGCGTCTGCATACCCCACCGACGTTAAGGGTGTTTCATGGAGGGAAGTTCTCGGAGCCTGACTGGGCTGGGTTCAAGCGGAGGTCGGCGGGTTTGGTGGCGGAGGCGGAGAGGTATGGGTGGGTTGTCGAGGGGGTGCTTCGGGAGAGGCGATAAGGGTAGTGAGCCAGACTGACACGGTTTGGAGTCGATTTGCGATGCTATCGAGAAGACATAAGCTGAGGCTAGTGTCTTGCATACATTCTGAGACTGCATGTGCCGGGACGAGAAAGGTCTGGCGACCGCCCGAGGACAGAGCCTGAGGGCCCCATGGTCCCTACCGGCGATGAATAGTAGCTTTAGCACGTATGAGATTTAATATGTCGTTCGAACACTCTTCGAGCTGTCCCTCGGTCTGCGTCTGCCATCCTGCCCAGCCACTGCTCTGCGGATATAGTTCGGCTTTAAGGAAGTGAACTTCGAAACTTCCAATGACTCGCGCCAATATCTCGACCTCCGAAGTGCCGCAACTTTCTTCTGGTAGAAGCAAGCGAATCCAGCACACGATGAAGAAGTCATTTGGAGCGCGGAGAGTACCGCGAAAGGTCGGCGCGGAGGACGACGAGCCTACGACGGCGAATGAAGCTGGTCATGCATCAGGTATGCCTACCCTATCCACTACCCTCAGTTGCCTGTCTCTGACATCTCGCGATAGAGTTCGACAATCGCTGACTGAAAATGCCATAGAGCCGACTTTGAAACGACCGACGTTCAAGCCACGGAAGTCGACCAATCTTCGCGCTTCAATCGGCGTCGCTTCCGCAGACGACGAGGATGCCTCAAATGCAGCGGGTGTGATTACGCCCAAGCGCTCGAACTTGTCGAAGATCGCTGTACAGCGCAATGCCTCGAAGCGTGCCTCCAACCTACCGGCTCGCCGAGCATCAGAGGAGGAAGAAGACGAGGGCAGACCAAGCTACAGCGCTTCCTCATTACAGGAGCTGAAGGACAGCCAACCCACCACACCGCGCGATGCCCAGACACCAAACAAAGACACAGAGCTCAGCGATGTACAGCAAAGCACACAGGCCCTCGACCTCTCCTCCAAATTCGGCTCCTCCCTCGCCCGCTACCAGCAGCAGCAAGCCTCCTCAGCCATACCCTCCGCAGCAGAGATCGCGGAGAAGAAAGCTCGTCGCTCACGGTTAGCGAAGGAACAAGCTGCGGAGGAGTATATCTCGCTAGACCCGGATGATCCTAGCTTAGACAACGACGGCGAGGATGATGACCCGAACGTCACGCACGATGAGCAAGGCCGGCTAGTGCTGAAAGAGAAAGACAAATGGAATCAAGCCGAAAGCAGGCTGGTCAGGGATGACGAGGATATTATGGAAGGCTTCGAGGACTTCACTGGTGAAGACAACAGAGTCCAGCTCGGACGGGACGCGGAGAAAGATGCAGCAAGGCAGAGGAGGAAGGATATGGCTGCCCAGATAGCTGCGGCAGAAGGCTCGGACTCCGACAGCGACGACTCAGACGCCAGCGAGAAACAGCGTAATGCAGCGTACGAAGCAGCGCAGATGAGACACGGGACCTACGCCGCCAACAACGCCACACCTTCAGATCCTTACGAGCATTTGAGACCAAAGACACCGGCTGTTATTTCGCCGCTTCCTACCTTGGACGGTGTTCTGGAGCGTCTGAGGAAGCAATTGAGTGAGATGCAGACGGGTAGGATGAGGAAGTTACAGGAGATGGAAGCGCTGCAGAAGGAGAAGGTGAGGCTGGGGGAGGAGGAAGTCAGGATTCAGAAAGCGCTGAAGGAGACAGCTGAGAAGTTTCAGCAGCTGAGGGCGGAGAAGGGCATCGCCTCGGCACAAGCGCCTGCTGTTGACGCTCCGGCTGGACTGCTACCTGCGCCTCCGTCTACTGGTGAAAAGGTGGAAGGCGTTGATGGTGATGGTGAAGGTGAAGGAGCGGATGCTATGGCAGATGCAGAGATCGAAGATGGGGAAGGCGCTGAAGACGAAGAAGGTGATGAGGACGCTGAAGCGGATGGTGCTGGTCATAGTGGGCTGGGCTTCACGGGCATGGCTGCTATGCCTGGACAAGGATTAGGCAGCGGTATGGGCATGGCGAGAAGACCGGATCCGGAGGATTATTGGTAGCTGGCGCCGTCCTGAACACTAAGCAGATTCAAATCAACACGGGCTTACGCCACCTACCTCTATATCTTGCGCCTTTGCAAAGCACAGCTCATCACGCGGTGAGGCTCAGACAGTCCTATGGGTTGACTACACATCGATGTGCCGCTTTAATAGTGACATGTCGAGGTGCGTCATTAGCAGCCGCCGACACGTGGATTGTTGTGCTGTGTCGCTTGCTTGCGATACCCTTGATGCTCCGAGGTTGACCCATACCTTACGCGCCTGACGGAAGGAGCTGATGCGGACGTCTCGCACTGCGCTCACAGTAATCGTAGTGTACTGCTGCATCAAACATCGTTGATAATCATCCTCGCATCCGTCATCACTTTAACACCTGCAATACGATCGAACAGTATGCTATACCGTCTTATCGGACAGAGATGGTTACCCAGTGGTTGTTACACTACGATGTCCTTTAGCAGGTACGCTGCTCGGGTGTGGGAAGCAGTCACCTGCGCTTGTACAGTTACACGAAGGCTGTCTATTACCTTCTCTGGCACGGAAGTGCTGGCGTCGGACGGCAACGTGGAAGGAAGGGGATGTTATTATCGGTCGGGAGGGCGGTAACGGATCTATGGAACACCTCTCACTGGATGCATTGTCTGACGCCCCACCCATGTTCTTCCAGATTGCGCCAGACAATGACAAGGCGCAAACGGTACAAGATGAGCCGTAGTCTCTGTGGCGATCAGGGGTTGTAGCAAACCGTGACCTCCCTCACATAAGGCACGCCTGCAAGCCATGTCGAGACATCCCAACTCACGTGCATCTACTGTCGATCATGAAGACAAGGTTCGAAGGGACATTCCAACCGCCAGTGTTCAATAAATCAACCACGCCAGCGCCCAGCACAAGTACCAATGCGGTCGCCAGCAGCAGCCAAACTCAACCCAACATTCAAGCGCAGCCTCCTGCCGCAATTGACGACAGCGATTCATCTGGCTCTGTCCACGACGAGGACGACAGGCGGCCCTGGAGATGCATCTGCGGCAAAAGAGGCCATGGCCAAGATGGCCCGGCCACGTTTTGCGATGCGTGCAGGTTCTGGCAGCACAACGCTTGCTTCTTCCTTCCAGTATACGATCATGATAGTGAGAACGGCTATCTCTGCTACAGCTGCTCCAAGAGGTTGCCACCAGGAGAGAGTCATTTCGAGGAGGATGTCGCTGCTACAGCTAGGGGTGAGAGGCCTTGGGAGCACAACAGCCGCAAATATGGCGTTGTCGATCTGCTGGCCCAGGCGGGGTTTGATTGGTTTTGGAAGCTGTATGCCAGACTGAACAAGGACAACGTCGAGGCGATGAAGACGGACAAGCCACTGACAGGGAAAGTGAAGAAAGCTGCGACGATTGAGTTTCGGACAAAGGCGGAAAGTAGTGCCAGGGTGCTACTCAATCGGCTGAGTGAGAGCGATATGTTGGTACTGCACGGGAAGGTGACAGCCGCAGGTGCGAATCACTCGCAAGTGTACAATGCTCTGTTTGAGCAAGCCCAGCAGCAAAAGGAGCGCGGGTGGTCGAAGTGCCATGAGGAGCTGGGTCTGTTCGCAGAGTTGTTTGGCTGGGTTAGGAAGTATTCGAAGCCGTCAGCGGATGCGGAGCAGACCGCTTAGCTGAACCGGAGAAAGTACGATGCAGCGACGTTTGTCGTGTCTCAACCTCAGTTCTATCTGGTTCTTCAGAACTTGTCCCTTATCATCAGTTCCACTTGGTCGCCAGCGTCGACCCCAGCACACCTCGCGCCGTTTCGCTACCTCACCCATCATGCCCCTCTACCTTCGCCCGAACTGCGTCTGACACCTTCTCAACTGCGCAATTGCATTCATCCTTTCCGCCGGCCCGTGGTGGCGCAGTTTGTACCTTTTCTCTTCAATCGCTGCTATGGCGCGGTCACAGGAGACATCGAAGTCTCGCATAGCAAGCTCGAAATGGACTTTTACCGCTTCCAAGCCCCATGAATAGACGTATGGACCTATGCTAAAGTGTCCCAAGAGCTTGAGTGACAGCTCTGGATTCTTTCTTGCCCGCTGAGCGAGCTGTGCTAAGCTTTCCTGAAGCTCGAGGTCGATTTGATCGTCTGTGTAGACCCGAACCTTTCCCATATCGACGGCGACGTGGCGGACAGCCGTTGCGTTGACCGTTCCAACCTTGCGTTGAAACCTATCGAAGGAGTTCAGCCTCTGGCAGGCACTGTAGTAGTCTGGTGACCTAGTGGAAAAAATCCAGTTGATATTCCCATACACTATCGACAGGTACTCGTCTCGGAATGCTCTACACGTCTTTGCCAGTGCAAGCAGGTGCTTGCTCGCTCGTGGCTCCGTTTGAGGGTATGCGCTGTCACCATAACCGGCCCAATATCGTATCGTCAGCGTGAGGTTCTCTGATGGCAGCACCAGCTCGTAGATCTCATTGCGAAGCTCAGGCGACAGCTTCCCGAAGTGAGAGTTCTCCATGATGTCGCGAAAGGCTATTGCTGCTGAAGGTGAGTACAGATGCTTAAAGTTGTCTAGAGGTGTTGAGAAACAGAGATGTCAGACACCGCAAGGCTGAACTTGGGCGGCCTCACACCCGACGCGCACTAGCGTGTCTGCTCGCCGAGCCAATGAGAGAGGATTTCTTGAGCGAAAGAACATGGTCAGTGAGAGCGGTGTTCGCAGTGATTGGCTTTGATATGAGTCTTCTCTACTGAAGCCCTGTTCCTCCCCGTGACTGCTCTCCGCATGCTACTGCTTCTCCTGCGCGTCTGTAGCGGCCCCTGCATCGCCAGCCGCCGTCCATCACTGCGGAGATCTTTGACCAGCCTCATTCATTGTTCAAGCTCCGTGTCCCAGAATCACGAATTGCTGGCCTTCAATTGCTTCCATACCTCTCTTTGATGTGCGCCAACTGGCGCACATCAAAGAGAGGTATGGCTGCGTAAATGATTCCGTTCGATGGGGTGGATCTCGCTCTGCGCTCGCGTCTCCAATACCGCTATTATGCGGTCACAGGACGCCCAACGGTCACCGGTCGATAGCTCGAGCTTGACTCTTTGGATTAAGTTGGTAAACACTCCTGTAAGCCTGACCGAGAGTTTCTTGTCCTTCAATGTCCGGCGACTGATCTGGTCTACGGCTACTGAGAGATGCTCATCCATCTGTTCCCGAGCGACTGTCCCCACCAAGCCTATATCAACAGACACATGTCGAATTGCCGCGGCATTGAGTTTGCCAACCAAGCTTCGAAACTTGTCGAAGTCATGCAATCTCTGACAGCCTCCCGTCCATGTAAAAGCCCAGGTGACAGATGCATATAGCATATCTATGCACTCGTCGCGGAGAGATTTGCAAGTACTCCCAAGTCTGACAAGCGTTACGTCCGATGAAGGTTCGGTTCGAAGCTTTGCTTTGCCGCCGTACTCGCCGTCGTTCCGAATCATGATCGTGAGTGATGATGGCAGCACAAGCTCGTAGATGTTGTTGCGAAGCTCCGGTGGCAGCCTTCCAAAGTGAGTGTTTTCCACTGTAGTGCGGAGACTGTTGTCGCGTGCTGGTCTACGGCTGGTAGGCCGGCGTGTCTTGGGCATGTCGTGGTTGATATACTGACGGTCTTTACCGACGCCGGAAACGATGTCGTGTGTTGGGAGATGTAGGTACCGAACCTCGGATGTAAAGCTTGTTGCCTGATCTGCCAAGCCCACTAGCTAGCGCGCCTTCCGTTTGTGTCCACCGGTATTCGCCGCTGGCAATCCCGGATGCAGCAGCTCTCGCTTTGACGAGCAACAGTCCATACGCTTGCTGAAGAGGACGTCGGCAAGTCGGGGACGTTTTGGGGGATCATGTAGGTACTTTTTCATTCAAGGCCTATCCCGAAATCGTGGGCCGTGCGGAAGTATATTCTGCTGCATAGCTCCGTTGGCAGCCACCCAAAGCGCGAACCCGTCATTGTGTATACTGACCGCCGTTACAAACGCTAAAAGAGGTGCATATTTTCGGCAGCTGTGGATGTTGAAGCTCACATCTCCGTTTCGTCGCCTGATTTACTGGCGCGCTGTGCATCTATGTTTTACCAAGACCGGCCGCTGACGATCCCTGATGCCCCTGCTCCTTCCTCGATCTACAACGGTCTATACGCTTGCTGAACAAGAAGCCTGCGTATCGAGAATGATGGTCTTCTTTAGAATTGGCGACAGACAAGCCTCTGGATCTTCCCGGGTTGCGTATACTTCGTGGACTGTACTGATGGTCGTTACAGATGCCCAACGAATGAGGTGTGTCGAGAGATATGAGTATCGAAGCTCGCGAGTTACTTCACTAGCATCAGCACTCCTCGTGTTTTCCCTAATTGACCTTGCATCCTAGACCGTCGGCTGGGCAATACAGAACCTCATATACCTCTCGAGAAGACGGAGATGGGATACGAAGTCATATGTGTTGCAGTCAATCTTCAGCTGTCACGCCTGTGGCGCATCTCAGTACTCTACGTTTCGCATGAGCTGATGTAAAGTGCACCAGTACGCAGACGGAGGCCTGGGATACTTGGGACACTTGAGATGGGAGGAATGGAGGTAAAGGGCTGATACATACTATTCGCGGGTATGCACCGATTGACGCTGCGTCGGTCGTAGTAGCGGAATGTCAATGCAACCTGCTATGCGTTTCTCGTGTTCTCATCACATGTACACCGACCTGCGGGTCTTTGGTACTGACTCTTCAACCGCAGAGCTAGTGAAAGGCTACGCCTCCAGCCTAACTCGTTCGCATCATACAACCATGCCGTTTCATCACCGTCCCATCTTGCTGATAACATCTCTATGCTGATCCCTCTCCCTGCCGACCTCGCTCAGCGGCTGTATACTCCTCAAGTCACCGACCACGTCTTTCGCCTTCCCAAAGTAGACTTCCTGCAGCAGATTCCGCATCCTTGTCTCCATGTCTTCCACCAGCCTGCCAATGTTGACGACGTGTGACTGTTCGATCTCCGAGTCTCGCATTCCTTGCAGGTTCTGGTCGTTTTGTGTCTGTCTTGTGAGGTTGCCCGCAAGCTCGAGACTGTCTACATTCGCTGACGATAGTCCAAGATCCAGTATGACGGTCGATGTAAGCTTATAGTGTGCCGACCTCTTCCCAGCTGCTTCGCTGACTTCGAGGACGTGTATACTATCCCACTCACCCTTGCCCTTACTTCCACCCTCACTGCTCGTCTTCTTGAAGAGGACCACACCGGCGAAGCCTTCATCCAGCGCCCAGAGATACGCCGAGCTCACACCACCCTCATAATACAACTCCCTGTATACATCCACGCCAGCATTCAAACTCTCCTCCATCCTCCTCACCCTGCCTCCCGGCACAAGGTCCGCAGCATCCTCGGGTTCTATCGGAGGTTCGAACTCGTTGGACCAAGGAGAGCGGTAGGAGGAGCCATCGCGGTTGTAATCGCAGCAGAGGTAGTCGCGGCCGGACTTCGGACAGCGTTTGGAAGTGAGAGCGACGTCGACGGAGGAGAGAAGGTCTTCCTCTAGGTCGGGACGGAGAGAGATGATGGAGTTGAGGTTTTGTTGGGTGCGAGAAGGTGGAAGACGGCGGAGGAGGTCGCTGAAGGGAGGGTGTTAGCGGAAGTTTGATGGAAAAGTGAGGGTCAGAGAGGCTCACAGGGCTGCGTCAAAGGGGTCTGCCATGATTGTGTTCTCGTGTAGAATGCACTGTTGCTGTGTTGCGGAGTGCAGGCCAATGCAACGTTGGAAGTTGGAGCGATGCGGTGCCTCGATGCGGGGCAATCAGCGTCGACCCTCTGCTTCAACTTCGTTTCAACCTCCTCGTGCTCGTCCTTCAAACACCCTGAACCATAAGTAGGCCTCGCGTCTGGACCGGGCCAAGCCGTACAAGGCTTCCCAAGTATCAAACAGATCGTCGACGATGATGGCCGTGGTGAACGCGTCTACGTTGCCGCCCGCACAGTAGATCACTGAGAGGAATATAAGGAGTGCCAACTCGTAAGACAAATATTCGTGAGTTGGCATGCTCAGAACGCCCTCAAGAGGCCTGCCCGCCAGTCATTTTCGGGCAGAATGTCGACGCCGTGCCAGTTGCTCAACAGGTCTCCGATAATCCAGGTAATGGTAAGAAAATCGACGTTGCCGCCCGTGAAGTAGAGCAGAGTCAATATGGCGAGTTGCATGAGCTCACCATAAGGAGCGTTCGGCATTGTTGGGACTGGCGTGTGGGTGTGTATGAGGAGGGTTCGATGCGTCATCAATTGAGAAGTGACGTTGGACTTGAAGTTGGAACGCAGCTGCTGATCCGCCAGAAGCAGCAGGCACGACCCAAGGAGCCGGTAAGTCAGGACGCTAAGACATCAGCGCTTTCTGGATATATTCACGACATCGCTACCTCTAGACTCCTTCATCTGTGCTCATGAAGCCAAACTACAAGCATCACCGGCCGAGCCATGCGCATGAGCATACAAGTCGAGATGGAGATGTCTCCCTTCAGCAAACTCTCGGCTGAGCTGCGGAACCAGATCTATGGATACATTTTGACCTTTCCGGAGCCTTTCTTCATCAAGCAAGATGCCGGGTGCGGTCGGCTCACACAAGTCACGTCGACAAAGCAGGCACATCCGGTTGGCCTAGCTCGCACCTGCTCTCAGATTGCGAAAGAAAGTACGCAGCTATTCTACGCCGTCAATGTCTTCGTCCTCGGTTCGCTAGGAGCTTCGGTCAACCCCACCATACTCATCAAATTCCTCGACAGCATTGGGCACACCAATGCCACAGCCCTCCGGAGGGTTGAGGTCATCACGTGTCCGGTGTATCGCAGCCTCTGGAACGACGGGCATGGCTCGTTACTTTTCAGCTTCCTTAGGTCTTTGGAATTCGCTACCGACTCACATCCAAAATGCACCTTCATGCTGATGAGCTTGCTGAGGCACAGTAGCGCGGAACAACATGGGGTGGTGTTGTATCTCAACCTGCGCGACCTGCCGTCGGCCTGGCGCGGGGCGTTTGCAGGCTTCCGAGTCGTGCGATCGCAGCTGCCGCCGAGCCAAGCGAGAACAAACCTCAAGAAGCTCGCATATCTTGCCGGAACGATCATGGAGCGTTTGCACGCGGGCGGATTTCGGAAGGCTCAGACTGCGGGGTGGGGTCGTCACGGGCGTGCTATTGGCAAGATGATGCTGGAAGAGCAAGGTGCGGATGTATACGAGCGGGCAATGTCTGCTTCTGTTGGTGGTTATGTCGAAGGTCAAAGATGGGAAGAGTCAGCCAAACAGAGCAATGTACAGTATGCTCAAGTGACCTGGCTGAGCTCGATCGTTGCCCGCTGATATGCTAGGAACGAAGGATTTAGTCGGCATGCAAGACGAACAAGCATTTGTACAAAAGTACGGCCTGGAGCCTCGCGGACCGGAAGGCGATGCGGCGACCAGTAAGGACATTGAGCAGAGGACCACGGCTCACTGATCGTCGGTGGTGCAAATAAGCGAAGAGCTCCACTGAAGAGGGCAGAGCAGTCATCAATGGGACGCCCAGGAACGATATTGGCTGCAGGGTTTCGCTGGAGATAGAGCTCTGTACGCGCCTTCTGTAAACAACACTCCTGCTGTTGAGTGCGTACTATGAGCCTTGCTGTGCGCTTATCAAGTCAGAGTGAATCGCGATGCTGTCACGGCCGTCGACTGGGACTGTTTGGGCGGGTCTGAGACGGCCATGCAAGGTGTGATGAGTAAGTGTGTCAGTCGATACGCCACGCCAACAGTGACTAGTGATCCAATGATCAATCCTCTCATAGTATCCCTTCATCACCGGGCATTGTGTGCAGCAAGCACATCGTCTACCATCTTACCGGCGGCTCCGAGATAGTTCTCGGGCTTGCAAAGCTCTGCCAAACGTTCTTTACTAATTGCATTCGCCACCGTCTCGTCCGCAGACAGAGTGTCTACCGAGGATACATCCTCTTCGGATTCGATGGTCTTCTTACAGGCTTCATAGACCATGTCGTGCGCTTGCTGCCGACCAACG
>JAKLLW010001381.1:0-15624 GCA_022814695.1 Neocatenulostroma microsporum
ACAATAATAGGAAGACTAGACAAGCCTACCTTACTACGCTTCTAACGGACGTACTTGTCGACGAAGATAGCCTAGTATAATAGGCGAAGGCATCTTATAGCGATCGTACTATAGAAGATACGCGTAAGAAAGAGAGCTATATATACTAATAGGACCTTAATAGCGCCTCGTTATATATAAGACATACTACTATAGTATTAGCGAGGGGTTTAGTACTTTCGCTTCTAGTATAGATATAGTTATAGAGATCGACCTTTCTATAGAAGGAATAAGGAATATACTTATTAGCGAAGGTCGACTAAGCTCTCTTAGCGTAACAAGCTAAGGAAAGCTTAATAGTAAGCGTAAGTAAGGACTAAGGAGTTGTTTACGAATATAGACTTCCTACTAAATACGAGGTAGTAGAAGAGAGTCTATTATATCTTATTAAGAGTAAGAGAGGGTCTAATAGTAGACTAGCTAATAGGGAACGAAGAACTAGAGGACTTAGAATAATAGTATACCTAGATTAAGTATTACGTAAACCGTCCTAACTCTCTCGCTCTTAAGGCGATATTACTCTTATCTATCTAGTAATATATAGGTATAGAGATAAATAGTAATACTAACTCTTATTAGGAGTCCTCTCTACTTCCTTATTCGCGTACTACTATTATACTACTCTTTCCTTTAAGCCTTATTAGTAAATACGACTCCTATACTCTCTAATATAGTACTTAGATACGATAATACTCGCTATAAGATTCTCTCTTAAGGCAAACCCTTAAACCTTATTCCTAGAAGCTATTTTCTTATAGTAGAATTAGTACCCTTATATAGAATATAACTCTCTTATAAATCTCTCTATTACGAGATATAAACCTTATAAGCTATTAAAGACAATTTAATAGCTAGAAAATCTCTCTCTATTTAAAACCCTTCTAGACCTATACTTTACTATTATAGCTCGCTCTCTAGCTAGGTACTAAGTCTCTCTTATAGTAACGTACCTATACTATAGTAAACTCCTAAAGGGTATTTACCTATCTTAATAAAACAATAATTTACCTTCTAGTAAATTCGCTACTCTTAACGCCTTATAAGAGGTAGTTATAGTAGACTCTAAGTATCTTAAGAAGCTAATCTCTAATAGTAGCTCGAAGAACAACTTAAGTACGTTATAAGATAAAACCTTATATACGATCCTAGTAGAGAGCTCCTAGACGCGCGTATAAGAAGAGTAAGCTACGACTCCTTTCTCTACTATAGCTAAACTCTACTAAACCCTACGATCTCTTAAGTATATTCGAAGGAGACTCTATAGTTAGATAGTATATAATAGTAGACTCTCTTCTAATAAACTTAGCGATCCTATATCGTAGTAGTAGGTTATAGTTACTTATAGTAGTATTACTCTACTTTTCGAGTAGGTAATAGACGCTAAAGGTATACTCTTAAGTAACGACTATTCTAGGTTTCGCTCTAGTAGTAAGGATACGATCTAGTTAAGAGAGAGGTATCTACTAGCCTAATTCTTCTAGGCTAGGAAGGCCTAGCTAAGGCGAGTCGGTATATTCTAAGTGTCCTTTAGAAGCTAAGGTAGCTATACTTTATTCTTAATCTAGTAAAGTATGCGTTCTACTTACTAACCTAGAACCTCTAACTCTAACTCTATAAACATTTCTCGAGAGCGAAATAATAAAGCGCTAATACGTAGAGATAGCTATATCAATTAACTAATCTACGCCTTTAGTTACCGACGCCGACAGATCGACACTCCTACTTCCGTCTCTCGTATAGCAACGGGAGATCGACTCGGGACCTTCCTCCTCTCGCAACATAGGCTTTGACTGACATCAACAATGCAATGCGGTCCGATCGAACTGCGTGCAACAATGAAGCATCTAAGAATGTCATGCCGTTCCCATAAAGCACAAGCCTTTGCCCGACAGCTGCCCGCCTGTACTTTACTTACAGCCTTCCCTCACCTACCATCGCAAACATGTCTAAGTTACTCGCTATCTTTGGCATCACCGGTCAACAAGGCTCCTCCGTTGCGAAAACCATCCTGAACGATGCCGAACTGTCACACACTTACAGTATCCGCGGCTTCACTCGCGATCCAAGCCGGAAGCTCAAGCGCTCGCCAAACAAGGCGTCGAGGTCGTGGCGCTTGACCTAGATGATCTTTCATCCATCAAGACTGCTCTAGACGGCGTCCATACCATCTTCGCCATGACCGTGTCTATGTACGTGCCAGGCGGAATGGAACAGGAAGTAGAGCAAGGCAAAGCGATTGCCGACGCAGCCGTCTCTTCAGGTGCTCAATACCTGATCTACAGTACGGTGCCATCTCCGACCAAACTCACCGACGGCAAATACCCCGTCGCCTCATTCGACTGCAAAGACGCCGTCAAGACTCACATCGGGAGCCTACCAATCAAGTCCGCCTTCTTCGCTCCAGGCTGCTTCATGCAGAACTTCCACGGCCATATGGGCCCACGCCCAGGACCTGACGGTCAGCTAGCTATCACCAACTTCGTGAAGCCAGACACGCTCTACCCACTCATCGACATCGCGGAAGACACCGGAAAGTTCGTAGGAGCCATCCTCGCAGAGCCAGACAAGTATGCCGGTCACACATTCTGCGCCGCTACCAGAATCTACACCATCTCTGAGATTGCCGAGCTCATGTCAGCTGCGTGCGGCAAGCCGATAAAGTACAACCAGATCCCCAAGGAGAGGTTCGCCAACTTCCTACCGGAGGCCAATCGCGATACGCTGTTGAACATGCTAAGTTACTTTGAGTATTGCGGGTACTATGGGCCGGAGTCGAAGCAGCTTGTGCAATGGGCAGCTTCCCATGCCAGGACGCCGCCGAGCAGCTTTGAAGACTATCTACGACGGGAACCGTTGCAGGTCTGAGACGGGGAAGCGTATGCAGTTGGTACCAAAGGCTATTTCTGGCGCAACTGTGTACGCTATCCGAAATTCGTCCACGCAGGAGTGTTGATGGTCCTCTTGTCAAGCATGAATGTAACACTTATAACACACCATAGACCTCCACACCTCGCCGAGAATACACAAGCCATCCTATGCGCATCCACGTAACCCTGCGACTGCACAGCCCACTGTGGTGAGTGAAGAGACTTCTCGATCCGTGTTTCCATTTGCCGATTAGCGGCCAGCCTGCGTTTGCATTGACATCCCTATCTCATCCTCACCAGAGCCGACGGCTCTCTCGACGCCAGCACAGTGGCACGAGGAAGTAGAACTCTGAGTCCAGTAGAGCCTGGAAGTCTGGCGTGGTCATCCGTGTTGCCAAATGACGAGGCGCCATCTGCGCAGCCCCGCCACGTATGCACGGTCAGCATTGAACTTTCTAGTCCGTGGGCTTGCGTACGGCCACCGAGGGCAATGTCCTGCTGGCCTGATTCGACGCCGCTGCGGCTCAGGGTCTGGCTTGGGCGTCTTCTCTACGACACCCGCCCCATACCGCTCGACGATCCTCTTAACGTGTCGCACGCAGATTCGCTCAGCCGTCGACATACTCTGGAAGTCTCGGCTCTCGTTCAACTTGATCTGCATCCTCGCTGCTTTCCGCGCGATTTCGAATTTGCTGACATAGTAACTGCTGTATCGACTGTCTCCCGACGTACTAATATACGCTCTCCAAAAGTTTTCCCGGAACTGCTCCTTGTACCGCAAAGGGTTTTTCGGGTCCTTGTAGTACTCCATGAGTTCCAAGTTTGAACTGTTGTATCTGTGTAACTCTTTGGCATCGCTTAGTATGAACCTGACTTTGCCGGTCGTGGAAAGATTCGGCAGCCTGCGGATCCAGAGAAGGGCTGCTTTGCGCCAGTAGTCCGCTTTCTCCTCAAAGCCATCGTCGTTAGAGGCGTAGGGAGAAGAGCACAGAAAGAGCGGCACATCCCACGACTTCCTTCCGAGAAGGCGGCGGACCATGGGAAGGATCTCTGTTCGCAACTGCTTGCACGTCCTGGTGATGGCTGGCTGTTCGAACAAGCGCAAATTGATACGGGAAGGACTTCCGGTAAGCACTAGGTCGTAAATCTGATTTCGAAGCTCAGGCGGGAGCTTTAGCAGTAGAGAGTCGGAGACGGTGGCGGTCTTCTGCCGTTTTCGAGCCGGCGTGACTAGTGGTGCGGGTAGCCCATTGCGCTTCATTGCTCTTGTGTATGCCATGATTGCCGATGATGGAAGGTTTGCTGTGGGCGCAGAGGGGAAGGTGACGTGTGTAGCGATCTACTTAGCGCTCGAGCGGTGTCAGTGGTGAGAGAGCTTGTGAGGATTGAGAAGATCGCAATTGGCGGGACGTCAAGTGTTTTTGAATACTTTTGCGCTGTCTGCTGATGGAGGCGCTGCAGTTCGTGATCGCGAGGTGCGGTTTACTTAGAGCAATTAATAGAAACAAACGGAAACTGGAACCGACCCCAGCCACCCTCTGCATTCACCTGTACACCCACGCTAAGAACGACGGCCCGCATTCACCACTGCATTCACAGGTAGCTTGCGCCTCAAGACGAATCGTAGTTTCAAAGACCCAATGCAGCTCATCCCCCGTTCCAGTCCAGTCCTTCAACCGAGCGTGCAACTGGACGTCATTCCCGGTCCTTGTCCGACGGTTTTTTTGTCGTGTCGTGTCTTGTGCCAGCTGAGGACTCAAGATTAGAAGCGGAAATGCAGGTAGATCAAATGTTGAGGCAGGGACCAGGCCGAGTGCGTCTCACACTTGTGTGTAGCATGTGACTGTACACGGTAGACGTCGAGCGATGCATTCACTCGGATATCTGTTCACGGTGAAGCTCAAAAGTGGAGGTTATCGTCGCCGTGCCACCTCATTCACGGTCCTTCAGGTCTCCGTCGATGCCATCTGATCCTTGTAATCATCCGGGAGATAGAGAAGTTTATGTTGCGGTTTGTCTCCCACGCCATCATCGTTGCGGAGCCCGTCGGCAAGGTCTTTGTCGCTATCTTCGCTTGTTACAGCTCGGATTCTGCGCCTTAAGTCACGCAAGTTCGGGCGGTCTTCAGGCTCCCATTGAAGACATGCTTGAACGATCTTTACAAGTTCCGGTGTATTGGGTTTTTGCTTCTTCTTTACGTCGATCCCTTCTTTGCCTTTTAAGTACGTAGGTCCTTTAACCTCCGATTGACGATTGATCAGACGGGCCATGATAGCACCTACAAGACGGTGGTTAAGTCTGTTAGCGCTGTTCGCCCACGGCATGTACGTACGGGAATACTTACCAATACCCCATACATTCGTATGCGCGCCAAGCTGTCTCCCTGGCTCGAGACGATGTGTTACTGGGTCGGCAAAGTGGACTTGCTCTGGAGGCTGCCACCCTATTGTGCCGTCTGCCTGATTATAAGCCATTGGGTTCATCGGATCGTTGGCTCTTGTAAGGATGGCGTTTCCGTAGTCGCCGATCCGTGGTACAGGGTAGGATGGAAAATTTCCATTTGCATTCGGAACATCGATAAAGACGTTGTCGGTCTTCAGATCGCGGTGCACAAGCTCTTCCCAGCCCTTCACAGCTTCATTGTCCTCTACGCCCCCGTATTGAAATAGCAAGCAAGCTTCCACGAGGTGATCGAAGATGGCCCAGAGCGCCGGCTCGGGGAGGTCACGGTTTGAGTGATTCTTGTAGCCCTTTTCAGGCTCTTCGATCAACTCCTGAAGACTGCCGTGCGGACAGAAGTTCATGTATATCCTGCAGAACATCTGCGCATTGTCGATCTCCGGCTTCGTCCCTGGGCGCATGAGCACACACCTGTCCGAGCCACTCCTATTCTCTAGCATCTCCATAGCCTTGATCTCCATATGCTTCCTCTTGTTAGGATTTCGTGGATCGCCATACCAGTGCTGGACTGAAGACCATTGGTGATGCTTAATCCAACAATCTTTGACGACGACTCGGTCGATGATTTCGCCCACATCGTTGTGTTGGAGGTAGATGTATGCTTGACCAAACCCTCCTCCTCCGAGATGCTCGCCCTGGGCTTGCCAACCTCCTCCCCAGTCTTCCCAGGACGGCGGGTTCTGCTCGGCTGCGGTCTTGCGTGCTTTGCCTTGGTCCGCGGGGATGAGTTCGTCGAATGGGACTATCTGCTTCTCTTCTGGCTCCTCTGGCTCCTCTGGCTTCTTTGCCTTCTTCGGCTTCTTTGACTTCTTCTCGGGCCTCTTGCTACCCTCATCAGGATCATCGGCCTTTCGCTTGAGTGTTCCAGGCTCTTTGGTCGCTACAGCGAGCCCTTTCCTGGGAGCTGCTTCAGGAGGCCCTCCCGGTTCTCCTCCCGGTTCTCCTCCGTCTTCTCCGTCCTCGTCTTGGTCATTGCCAGCTTCGAAAGCAGCATTCGCAGCTTTAGCGGCGGCGACCGCAGTAGCCTTGTTCGCTGGCTTGACATTTCTCCATCGACCTTCGACTCGTGTCTGCTTTGTAGCTATATGCTGTCAGCAAAACCAAGCAACAGAGTTTGTACAGAAGGTCTCTAGCATACCATCGTCGAGAGTCTCTAGCCCAGCCCCTTCCCGCAATTGCCACTGGATCCAGGCAGCCTTATCAGCACCTTTATTAGCCATCTCCGCTGAAGCAGGACGTTTTCGATTCGAACCTGTATCTTCCCAAGCGACGAGAGTCTCGAGTGATGGTATTGGCTAGGCTTTGTGCGATTGAGTGACAAAGACCAGTGACGCTGAGAAGAGAGAAGGATTGTAAGGCCGGAACCGGCACTCGACTTCTTTATTCTCCAGTTACGATACGGACTGCATGCGATTCTGAGCGAAGCGCAGACACCTCGAGAGTCGCAATAGTCTAGACCGAGGCTCCTTCGGCCGCCATCCCATACCTATACGTGTCCGGCTTGTACTCCAACATATCTGCATCATCGTTGGCAGCAAGCACTGCTTCACGCATACCATTGGCCTGATCCATCCTCGGCACTCTAGGATCCGTATGCCTTGCGATCTCAGCCCTGAGATCCTCCACACTCATCCTATCCTCTGGCATATATCTCGTGCATTTGTTCACCAAATCCCTCAAAGGTTTACTGTAGTACGCAACCGCGTCTCCCTCCAACCGTGGTTGGGTCTCATCGCCGGATGCCTGATACGCCGTCCCGCTTTCTGGGACTTCCAATCGGTTCATCAGACACAAGACGACCGTACCAATGCTGAACACGTTCGACGGCCAGTCCATTCTGCCCACGGGAGCTGGAAGTTCGGTAGCGTTATCGAACATTGCCACAAACTCCGGCGGGGACATATCCGCATCGCATTCGTTGCCATGGTAGCCAGTTGGATTGAAAAAGTCGTCCGCGGATGTCGTGATAGCTTTGCCGAAATCGCCAAGCCGCGCGTGAGGGTAATGAGGAAACCTGTCCGCTTTACATACATCCAGATAAATGTTGGGCAGCTTTATGTCGCGATGTACAATAGTCTCCCAATCGCCCGGCTTGCTTTGCGGATTGAGGTCGGCATACGCCATGACCGAGCAGGCTTCGGCCAGGCTCTCGAAGACGTACCAAATGAAAGGCTCGGGGATGAAGCGGTCGACCATATTTTCCTTCTCTCTTCGCTCCTGCTCCCTCTCTTCTCGCTCCTGCTTCCTTTCTCTTTGCTCCTGCTCCCGCCGTTCCCATTCTTCCCCGTTGTCTTCATCGTCAGGTTCATTGTTCTCTTCAGGGTCGTCTTCATCCTCTGGAATGTTTCTCGCTGGTCGATAGTGTCGTACCAGTCTCAACAAATCCCCATGCGGACAGATATTCATGTACAGCCTGTACCAGCGCCTTTCATCGTCCCTCTTACTGTAGAGCAGGGTAACAACATTCTCAGCACCAGGCTTGCCTTTCATCTGCTCCATCGCATGGATCTCCATGTGTTCGCTTTGGCCCTTGTTCCTTGGATTGCCGTGCCAGTGGGTTATACTTCCCCAATCATAATAACTCACGAAACAATCCTTCACTGCCACCCTCCTCGTCATAACGCCATGCTCATCAACCTGGTACCAGATGCTGACACTTCCGAATGCGCCTTCGCCGATTTTAGTCTCACCAACCCAATTGCCATCTCCTCCTGGCCAAGCGATCGGCACGATCCGTTGAGCTGTCGTGTCCACGTCCAAAGGGCTACGGTCAATCCTAGCCCTTGGCGGTGGTGGGTTTGCAGCACCAGCATTCTGAGGCGGACCAGCAGGGCCGACACCAGTCCACTGGACCAGCGCCATGAGGTGGTGATGAGGGATCGATTTGGTACGGCGATGGGAGGAAAGGGTGCAATGCGTGAGCAACCTGGAGATCAGAGACTAGGGCTGGGGGGTCCAAGCCATTAGTCGTCTCTTTGTTGTTACATTGTTTTAAGAGCCGTGCCATTGTGGTGCGCTATAGGCACCAGGTTTTCCGGATCGGGCAATGGGTATCATACCTCAACCTCCCTTTGTCTTCCAACGCCGAAACGCTATGCGCCTACGCTACAGTCTTTCCTCAGCCCAATTGCAGCAATGAGTGCAGTAGACCGTTCGACTCGCCTTACAGATCCCTACCATCTATCTTGCAAGTCGCGCAGCTGCTCGTGTTGACCGAATTCTACTACGAGGCAAACATCGCCCTATACTTGTCCTCCGGATAATCCAACCACACCCCCTCCTCATCATTGTCATCATACACTCTATCTCGCATCCCCTGCGCACGGTCCACTACCCCCTCAGCAGGCGCAAGATACCCTCGTATCGCCTCTCTCAAAGCCCTCAGCTTGATCCTCTCCTGGGGCCACCACCTCGTGCACTGATTCGCCAGATCCCTCAATTCCTCCGAAAATCTCCCCTGAGCCTTGACATCAATTACCGGCTGATCCCCATTCTCAGGGTCCTCCGGTCCATCCCAGCAGTTCTGAAACCTGTTCATGAGCGCAACGACCATAGCACCAATGCAGTAGACATTCGCCGGAGCGAGAAGCTGGCCTACATTCTGTGGTCGTCCGTTCGCCTGGTTTACCGTAGGTAGAAATTCCGCTGGTCTCCACCAAGGCGTACCCGCGTTACCGCAGTAAGCGTCTGGGTTCATGATATCGTCTTCGGTGGTGATGACTGCGCAGCCGAAGTCGCCGACACGGGGTTTGGGGTAGGATGGGAAGAGGGCGCCGTTGCCTTCGTTGGGTATGTCAAGGTAGACGTTCCAGGGCTTGAGATCGCAATGTACGATTTGCTCCCAATCAAGCACTGCCTCACCCTCCTCCACGCCACCCGTCTCCATCGTCATGCAAGCTTCCGTAAGCGACTCGAAGACCCACCATATAAAGGCTTCTGGTGTGAATTCCTCATGTTCTCGCAGGAAGATATTATTACCCTCGTCAATCGTCTTCACCACATCTCCCCATTTCTTCTCCCGCTCTTTTGCCCTCGCACTCTTCACAGCATGATGATGCGTCTCAGTACACCCCTTGCATTTGATCTCCCTTTGATCATCCTCCATATACTCCGGCGGAGCATACCTCTCAATAACATGTTCCAGTGTCCCATGCGGAGCGAAGCGCATGTAAATACGATACCACCTCCTACTATCATCAGTCGTAGAGTCAATGTACTCCACGATATACCTCGAGCCCGGCCGACCATTGACAAGCTGCATAGCCTTAATCTCCACATGCCTTCTCGTCGCCGGATACCTGGGGTCGCCATACCAGTGATGGATCTTCATCCATTCGCCGGGTGGGACAAAAGTGTCTTTGACTACAACACGATTGACCAGATTCTCGTCTGCGTCGACTTGGAACCAGATATACGCCGACCCCTGCCCGCCAGAAGCCAGAAGCTCCCCTTTAATATACCGTGCTCCAGCAGGTTTGTCCGGAATATCCGCAAGCGCTGCGTCCTTACGAAGTTGCGCCAGTTTCTTCTCCGCGTCCTGATCTTTCTTGCGTGGCAGATCCTCTTCACGCACTGGAGGGGTATTAGGCCTGACCCACGGTTCCGCGGGACGCTCAGGCACATCGACATCGTCGGCGGGTCTCGGGCCCTCTTGGACGGCATTCCCTGGATCATAAGGCACTAGGTCATCTCCTCCACCAGCATTGACACCGTCGCCGGGTACTGGGCCCTCCTGAACAGCATTTCCTGGATCGTTCGGCACTGGGTCTTCCCCTCCATCAACATTCCCTCCATCAACATTCCCTCCATCGACGTTCCCTCCACCGACGTTCCCTCCATCGACATTCCCTCCGTCGACATTCCCTCCATCAACATTCCCTCCATCGACGTTCCCACCACCCTCATCAGCACCTCCATCTCCCCCTCCATCCCCAACACCAGCGCCACCATCAGCAGCCCCAGCCCTCCTCGCCCTCTCAGCAGCCCACCTCAAATTAGCCTCCTTATCAAAAGCCTTCCCCGCCGCATGCCGTACCACACCCTGGATAACCGCCAAATTATCCCTTATCCACCGCTGCTTCTCCGTCAATACAACCTCGCCATTGGCGTCGCGCTTTTTGCCTCTTTTGGGAGGCATTGTCCCGTGTCTATACCTTGCTGTTGACGGATGGGACTAAATCCAGGTATTGACGGGTGCATCAAAGCGTGACTGCATTAGTACCTGGGTACGCTTACGGATTGGCGATGGGGACAGGGTTGCGAAGATTGAAAGGAAGGGAGCCATTGTCTCTTTGTCACAACGGGCTGACTTATTACCATTGAAGCAGCATACATACCGGATTCGGCGATGGGTATCATTATCATACCTAACCTCCCTTTGTCTCCATACCTGAACGCCGCAACGCCAAGCGTCTACGCTATGCAACTCAAAAAGCTGGTGGTACTGCGGCCTCTGCGTCTGATATGCTTTGCAACCGTTCGTGATAACGCTTCAATCTCCACCACCTCTCCTCCTCTTACTCCCAGCACTCGCCTGCTGCTCCTCCTCCACGTATCCGTTCCCGTCTTCCACTCCGTCCATGAAGTCCGAGTCTTCTCTTGCGGTACTCTTGCGCCTGAATTGACCTGTGCCTATAGCCACAATCTCATCTTCCGAGTCACTCTCACCAATATCCAGCAGCACCGGCATCCTGAACTCATTCCGACCCACCCCGCTCTTAGCTCCCTCACGTTCAAGCTGTTCGTCGTCCACAGTGAGAACATCAACCTCTTCATCCTCCTCGGCCAACTTCCTCTTCTGCAACTCCTCCACAGGCTGAATATCGAACTCGTCTTCCTGTTCGATGTATTCGACATTTTCCTCTACTTCCGCAAAGTCAGGTGCTAAAGCCGACCATCTCTGCGGCGTATTAATACTCCAAAGATACACCCTCCCACTCTCCACCCCCGTAGCAGCCACAAAAGGCCTCTGCGGATGCCACTCCACGGCCCCAAGCTCTTCCTTGGGCCCTTCCAAAATCTTGACCAGGGAGCCGTGCTCCCGCTCCCAGATGTAGATGTCGTGGTTCATGAGTGTAGAAGCCATGACATGATCAGCATTGGCGGAGAAGGAGACGTGGTTCCAGCTCAGACGATTGACAACGTCTTGAAACTTGTGCTCGACATCCAAGCGTATATTATCCGGACTCAGCGTCGGCGAGGAAAGGTCAGGAAGTTTAATAGTGCGGATGATAGTATCTGAAGCGTTGACCAGCAAATCGCGTCCAGAAGAGGAGAGACGGATCAACAAGATGGGTTTGGAGCAGAGGCGCGTAGAGTAGATGGTCGTTTGAGTGGAAGTGGAGATGACGTTCAACCACCCCTTCGTCGTGCCGGTGATGATGTGCGATCCCGTAGGCGTGAAAGCCGCGACGGTAGTGAAGTGTTTCGCGTCCGCCTTCTCCGGGTTCGCGTCCATCTCATGCGGAGCCCTCTTCGGCAAATTCGGCAGGGCAAACTGCTTGACCTTCCCATCCTTACTAAGATCCGCAAGAACAGGCCGATACTCATACAGCGCAGCCACACACTGCAAATAGTTCTGCGGATGCAACTCGGCAATATACACCGGCGCCCCCAGACTCACTACCCTCACTCTACTCCCATCCTTCAAATCCCATAGTATGACTTTCCAGTCTATACTGCTACTCAACAGATACCTCCCGCTCTTCTCCCACGACAGAGATTGCACAGTTCGTCCCGCTGTGTGGCCGCGGAGTTTACGGGCTACGCCGTTGGTTTCAAGGTCGAAGATGGCGATGGAGCCTTTGGTGGTGCCGGACGCTAGGAGGTCGCCTTGGTGGCTGAAGCGGAGACAGACGCTCTGGCCGCCTGAGCGGAGGCGGGCGACGAGGCGTTCGGGGATGTCGATGCCTATGAGGGCTGGGTCGGTGAGGGGGAGGTTCATCGTGGGTGTCTGAGGGATTCAAGCGGGAGGTGGAGGGAGGTGACTGGAGTGAGTAAAGCGTGTGTCACCGCCTTGCTTGCTGCAATGGCAGGAAGGTGAGTCGATGTAGGCTGTGTGGTGAGAGCGAGCATCTTCCAGGCAGCTCTTGGGGTGCTGTTTTGTAGAAGGTGGCTTAAGCCTAGACTTTGCGCGTTCTCGACACATTCATCCCTTGACAGATCCTCATACTATGTGAATCTCGAGCAAACAATGGTGGAAAGTGAATTGCAGCTGCCCGCCGGTGCTAACCACCGCGCACGAGTCATTGTCCGGCTCAACGTTAACCCGCCGCTAACTTCTTTGTGAACGCTTTCTCCGCGCCAAGCACAAGGACCAGCGCGGTCGCCGCAGCAGCCTCCGACAATACATCCACCTCCTCCCAGAACCAACCCATCGAATATCGACCGGACCTCGCGATATTTGGCCAATCTCGCACTCGACAGTGCTGAGCGACAACATACAGTTCCATCCGGTTCCACGCAGGCGTGCGACAGCCCCTCGGGCGCAATCCGAGCAAGTCCTCCTCCTTGCCGCATTGTGACGCGCGAGTGCGCCATCACAATATCCTCGACCATCATCAGAAGCGAGTAATAGAGGGTACGGCGAGTGGAAAAGAGGTTGAGGCGGCGTTAGGAGCGGAGGCGGTCTGCGGAGAGGTCGTGAGAGGTGGTAGAGAGGGCATCGAGTGACGGTGGCGAAACGGCAGAAGTGAAGGAGAAGCAACGCGCAAAAGCGACGCGCAGGCTTTGCGGCGCGAGCAAGAGCAGTCTCGGGCGAAGAAGCCGGACATACACACATACGTGATACCAAAGCGCGTACTCGATCGGCAAGATGTCTTCCATCGGCAACTTCCCACACAGCGATGCGGCGCTCAAGACCGTGCAGGAGATCCAGTTCGGGCTGTTCTCGCCCGAGGAGATCAAGAACATGAGTGTGTGTCACATCGAGTACCCAGAGACGATGGATGAGCAGCGACACAGGCCGCGCGAAAAGGGCCTGAATGACCCAAAACTCGGCTCAATCGACCGCGGCACGCAATGCGCGACGTGCAAGGAGGTGCCAGAGAACTGCCCTGGTCACTTTGGGCACATTGAGCTTGCAAAGCCGGTCTTCCACGTCGGTAAGTGATGTGCGTGACTTTCGAGATGAAGTCTGCCTGCTAACATCACGTGATCAGGCTTCATCACCAAGATCAAGAAGGTCCTGGAGTCGGTGTGCCACAACTGTGGTAAGATCAAGACCGACGAGGTAAGTCAAGTCTTCTCCACTACGCTTCATTTCTTACTTCGTGCTCACACAATCTCTCCAGCGCAACAACCAATTTGCGCAAGCCATCCGTCTCCGTGACCCCAAGCGCCGCTTCGAAGCCGTGCACAAGATCTGCAAGCCCATCACCACCTGCGAGCCAGACGCACCAGCAGAAGACGACGGTGGTTTCGACAATGACCCAAAGGCGAAGCTGAAGAGCAAGGGCCATGGCGGGTGTGGTAACCAGCAGCCTGTCATTCGTAAAGAGCAGCTGCGGTTACATGGCTCCTACAAGGCGGCCAAGTCGGATGAAGAGGAGGGCGCGCCAGCACAGCCGGAGAAGGTTGCTATCACGCCGCAGTATGCGCTGAACGTCTTCCGCAACATCTCTGACGAGGACATGGCGAGGCTGGGCTTGAACGGCGACTACGCTAGGCCAGAGTGGATGGTGCTTACTGTGCTGCCTGTCCCGCCTCCTGCTGTGCGCCCTTCGATCTCGGTCGACGGTACGAGCCAGGGTATGCGCTCTGAGGACGACTTGACCTACAAGCTCTCGGACATCATCCGCGCCAACTCCAACGTTCGGCGCTGCGAGCAAGAGGGCTCACCACCGCATGTTACTGACGAGTTCATTGGTCTCCTGCAGTACCATGTCGCCACATACATGGACAATGACATCGCTGGTGTGCCCAAGGCTCTGCAGAAGTCCGGTCGTCCAGTCAAGAGCATCCGCGCTCGCCTGAAGTCCAAGGAGGGTCGTCTTCGTGGCAACTTGATGGGTAAGCGTGTCGACTTCTCGGCGCGTACGGTCATCACTGGTGACCCAAACCTGGACCTCGACCAAGTCGGTGTGCCACGCTCCATCGCGAGGACGTTGACCTTCCCGGAAACGGTGAACGCGTACAACATCCACAAGCTGCAGGAACTCGTCCGCAACGGTCCAAACGAGCACCCAGGTGCACGCTACGTCATCCGCGGCGAAGGCGAGCGTATCGACTTGCGGCGCGCGAAGAACGACATCCAGCTACAATACGGCTGGAAAGTCGAGCGCCACATCGTCGATGGAGACTACATCATCTTCAACCGTCAACCATCACTGCACAAGGAGTCTATGATGGGTCATCGAGTGAAGGTCATGCCATACTCCACCTTCCGGCTCAATCTCTCGGTCACTGCACCCTACAACGCCGATTTCGACGGCGACGAGATGAACTTGCACGTCCCTCAATCCCACGAAACCCGTGCGGAAGTCATGGAACTCTGCGCCGTGCCGAAGAACGTTGTCTCGCCGCAGAAGAACGGGCCGTTGATGGGTCTCGTTCAAGACACCATGGCAGGCATCTACATGATGACTCGACGAGACGTCATGCTTGACTATGAGAGTGTGATGAACATCCTCCTGTGGGTGCCTGGCTGGGATGGTGTCGTGCCGCCTCCTGCGATCTACAAGCCTACCCCTAGGTGGACAGGCAAGCAGATCATCTCGCTCGCTCTGCCGGCGGGTTTAAACTTGCAGCGCATGGATGACGAGAAGGGGAACCCGTACATCCCGCTTTACGAGAAGAAGGGCTTGCTAGTGCAGAATGGCGATCTGGTAGTGGGTCGCATGGTCAAGAAGATTGTCGGTGCGTCGCAGGGTGGTGTGGTGCACTACATCTTCAACGACAACGGTCCGGAAGGCCCACGCGCGGCTGTTGACTTCTTCAACGCGGCACAGCGTATTGTGTGCTACTGGCTCTTGCACAACGGCTTCAGCGTCGGCATCGGCGACACGGTTCCTGACGCGAAGATGGCTGCAGAGATTGAAGAGGCTGTTGAGAAAGAGAAGAGCGATCTCGCCGAGCTGGTCAAGACGGTCGAGAACAACGAGCTGGAGACTCTGCCAGGCATGACAATCCGCGAGACTTTCGAATCGAAGGCTAAGTCGTTGCTCGACAATGCCCGTAACAACGCTGGTGACATCGCCTTCAACGGCATGAAGAGCTGCAACAACGTCGGTGTCATGGTTACGGGCGGGTCCAAGGGTTC
>JAKLLW010001382.1:0-15607 GCA_022814695.1 Neocatenulostroma microsporum
AACATTGCGAACAACCAAACTCTTGCGCTGCACCCAGCATCGGTCAACAAGGGGTCACTCTCATCTGATACAAGACTTCTATCATTCTACAGCATCATGCAAAGTTCATCTCGCTTTACTAACGCTCAGGAAACAACGCCAGCACCCGAGATGGCTTTGATCCTGCTTGCTGGAGATGCCGCATTCCATATGTATGCGGGCGTGATCGTTATCGATGGCAACAGGCTGCGATACAAGGTCACGAGTTGGAAGGCCATGATAGTGTTGAAGACGTTGAGAAACAAGACGAAGGAGGTAATAGGGAGGCTGATGAAAAACCCTGGGAAGGAGCTTGTTGGCAAGCAGAAGCTATGGTACGATGTGCTAGGGAAGATGTTGGAGAAGGAGCAGCGGAAGACTTAGACGTAGAACAGCTGCCACATATACTGCAATCGCCGGCTCCAGTCGAGTATCAATTCACACGATCGATGAGTATTGTCTTCGTGCCCAACTACAACTCTGCCAAAAGTTGGTGGCGGGAAGTTCCGTCGTCCACCTCCGTTTCGCTGTTCCGCTCTTTCCTTTCCATCACGACCATCAACATCACTCAACACCTCGTCCTTCCCCGTCGATTGAGCCTAACATGGCGGACTCTGATGACTTCGAGATGGATCCAGCCATTGCGGAGGCGATGGGCTTCTCCGGCTTCGGCACGCAATCGACCAAGAAGAGAAAGTTCGACACGAACGACGCAGTAATCGACCCAGATATTGCGAATGACGACAAAATGGCGAGAACCAAGGCTGGCATTAAGGGCGCGAACAGTCTGCCACTGGGTGCCCGCAAACCTCCACAGGTCTCCAGCAGCATGGCGAGCAGCGCAACCGGCGCGTCTCCGGAGGGTGTTGTACAGCAGACGACCAAGGACAGCTCAGCGTCTCAGACGAAGTTGGGCGCTTCTGAGAATGCAGGTGCCAAGCAGCTGGATCCACAGGCGCTTCGACATGGTGTGAGGAACGAGCGAGGCGACATGGTGTATTTCCTGCCGAGCTTTCTAGAGGATCCGTGGAAGGACCTCAAGCCACAGTGAGGGCTTTGAGTCAGGTGTCTCTGTAGTGGAGAGAAACAAAGCAACCTCGATAATCACCACTAGCATGTTCTGTGGACGTTGCTGCCTCATGCATGTTTGCTACACGGACTGCAAGAGTAGCAGCATTCGCGCGACCTGAGGTTCGTTCAGTCGCCCTTGAACAGTGCAGTAATATGTCATTGCATCCTCGCCTAGCAGCGGCTAAGACGCTCATCGAAGGCTTTCTCAACTACACTTTCACAGGCATCAACAACCTCGAGGAAGCGTTGTGGGCTTATGGTGTGTCCATGGCGAACGGACGCCATCTACCAGAAGGGAACAAGGCCGTAGCCGTCGTTGGAGACGCTGTCATTTGCATAGTTGTCAAGAACGAATGCTACCGCGCGAACATGTTGGGAGGTATGTTAGCTCAAGTTTCTCTCTGAGCGCACAGAGAACGTTGCTAATTGTATGCTCAAAGGCCCGGCCAATGAGCGCTACAAGGCGCTCAGCCGTAACGACTTCCTGGGCAAGCTCGACCGCGCACACGATATCGCACCGTTTGTTGCCATGGATCCAGGCATGACCGAGATGTCAGAGTACATGCGTGCCACAGCTGTGGAAGCGGTGCTTGGTGCTGTGTTCAGGGACTGCAACGGCGACTTCGAGACGCTGAAGCGTGCAGTGGTCGCTTTCGGCATTCAGTAAAGGTAGCAGGAGACTTTGCTGTCATGGGGACATGGTAACAGGCGTTCTCAAACAGGTATTATGGGTATTCTCGCTATGCTTCAAGCAGCTCTCAGCGTTCTTCCTCGCCAATCTATACCGCTTCTGTACAATCCGGCTAGCCGCCGTATCATTCATTTCGATGGCAGAATCCCGAATGTCAATTCCCGCGCCCAGAAAGAGAGATACATGGTCGAGGTCTGGAGACTGGCCACAATGATCTTACATCTGAGTCACCGGAGACAGGCAGAAGGGTCTCAGCGTCAGTTTCCGATTGCCAGAAGCATGTCCTGGTGTTCTACGAGATTCTTTGAGCAAACTACACACAATGAATCTGCATTGCGGCCTAGGCGGAAGGCAGTATAAGAGGCATGGGTAGTCTATCTTCTCAGGTAGTTCCACATCAAGCATTGCAGAAAACAGCACAAAGCATGTTTGCGCATCTCGAAACAGGCTGGTTCTTGGCTGCCAGAGCACACATCGAAACCGCACTCCAATACACATTCGAAGACGAAAAGTTGCTTTCTGAAGCGTTAGTCGCATATACAACTGCCAAGGACGGTGAACACATACCGCAAGACAACAAGCGCCTGGCTATGGTCGGAGACCTCGCCCTCAAGCTTTTGATTACGAATGACTGCTACGTCTCCAACATCTTGCCAGGTAAGTGATGCGCCGTCGTTTGGCCTGTCCGCATGCTGATGACATTTCTAGAGCCGGCCTATGGTAAGATTCAGCAGCTGGGGAGCGCTGCAAGGCTATCGTACCTTGCGCATGAGAAGGGCATCGTGCAACATATCGCAGCTCGACCGAACGAGGAGGGCATATCTGTCACAACGGCCGCCATGGCGGTAAAGGCCATTTTCGGCGCTGTGTTCAGCGACTGCAAAGGAGACTTCGCGAAGCTGGAATCTGCATTGAGGGCGATCGGGGCACTTGACGAGAGCATCGTGCCTACACAGACCGCTAGCAGTACTTAAAAAGGGTATCTTCGCTATGCTACATTCAGCTCCTAACATTCGTTCCTCCTCTATTCGTATGCGTCTGTACAATCCTCCGTGACGCGGTGATCTGTAATTGGTTACTGATGTTGGTCTTCAGCGGATGCTGGGCAACATTAAGCCTGAAACTCTGTCCGCCATCCATGCTTCAGGTGTTTTCGATCGCCAAGATGCCTTCTCCAACGCCCTCAGGGCTCGGCTTAGCTGCGCAGACATCAGGCTCGAACTCAAACTCCTGCACCAGGAAGTCCCTCGTAGTAGGTCCAATGGTGGCAATCCGTGTCTTCATCGGCCCTTGCACAACATCCTTCCTGCCCTGACTGAACTTGCCAGTCCTTTCGTCAAGCCAGCCAAGAGCGTTCAGCATCGCTTCGCAGCCTTGTGGCGAGAAGACAACCACCCATTGCTCCTTTACGCCAGCCCGTTTCGCTTGTTGCAGTAGACTCGTGAAGTCTTCCTCGAAGGTAGCCATCTCGCCTGTCTCGTATACTATCACCTCTACCACAGGCGTCTGCTCGGCCGCCGGTAGGTCCTGTGACTGCAGAGTCTTTGGGATGATGTCCCGGCGTTGCTCGCCGACGGGAAATAGCAATGGCAGTGTTCTGCCGTCCAGATGCGTGACGTCCCGAGACAGAGTCTTGCGGTGTTCCAGGATGAACTTCGCAAGTGCCTCGCCATTGCCTGTCTCCTCACCAATGACTGAGCATGGTAGGCCAAGAGCTTTCACCCCACGAGCACTTGCAGGTCCAACAACGTACAACGGCATCTCCTTGTCGAACAACGCCTCCAGCTTGGCTGGGTCCAGCCTGGCAACCACTGATCCAAACGCATCGACAGCTCGCTGCGAAGTGAAGATGATGCCGCCATACTTCCTGGCCGGGTTATGGGTGGCTTTCCGTAGCTTCGCTTCGTTCGCTGGGCTTCCACTGGCGAATGCAAAGCGCTCTGCTGAGCGGCGGAGTGTCCTTAGAGCATCATCTCGAAAGAGGTGCTCCAAGACCTAGTGCGATGGGTGTAAGAGTCAGCAAGGATCTCTCATGGTCTCGGAGGGCTCTGGGTGTCTCAGAAGTCCTCCAGAGTTTCCACGCATCAGTATACGTACTGGAACGAACACTGGCTTGTAGTTGCTGCCGTCTTGGTCGAAATACTCCTCGTAAGCGTCAGATGGCGATGACTTCGTCTTAAGAAGATACACCGGTTTCTGATTCAGTGCGAGGTCTTTGACCCCATTTGTGACATCGTCCATGCTGCACTCATGGTCCGATTTCAATGTTTGACTGCGAGTGAATGGAGGCGAGGAAAGAGGCAGTCAAGTCAACAGCCATTGGCTTAGCTCCGGTTAAGGCCGTCACTATCAAGGTCCTTGACAAAAGACGTCGAATCTGACCGAAGAGAGGTCTATATGACTGCTTGAAAGTCGCAACTATATATGGGAGCTCATGAATCTCTCGCGGAGATCACCTATCGATCTCACACCCATGGCGCGCCGGTCGGCCGCCACGACAGCCTCAATACCCTATGCATCGTTAGGGACAAGTGAGAAAACGACAAGCTCAATGTCAGCGAGGCTAAACGCTGGCTGCAACCTCAGGTATCCTTCACATGAAGAGCACGGATCTCTACGCGGGTCTGCATTTGTCAGATGTTTGAAGATGGACAATGCAACTAACGGAGTTCGAATACCCTATCCTCCAGCACTTCTTCTGCACGGTAGAGAGGAGGACGGGCATGCCGGCGCAACCGTTAGATGCAACGCCTGAGCAGAAGGCGAGGGCAGGGCAGCAGGATGATGAAGGTCAGAGGCCAAAGCAGCTGCCGAAAGGTGTCGTGCTTGGGCCTGACGGGAAGCCGTATGTTATAGCAGTCAGTTTTTTGTCGTAGACATCAGCTGAACATCATTCAGATGCCGCTCCTGCACATCGTTCGCCTCATGGGCTGCCATGACCAAGCAGAAGACAACACAGCCGACCACGGTAGCCACCTCACAGCCGCCAGCGCAGGCGACCACAGCACTTCAGCCGCCCTCAGATTGCCCGCCGGATGTGGATCAGCTTGGTCGATCAACATGGACGCTTCTGCACTCCATGACAGCTACATACCCCGAACAGCCATCTCCGGCGCAACAGTCAGAGACCAAGCAGTTCATCAGCCTGTTTGGCAAGATGTATCCTTGCTGGGTATGCGCCGATGATTTCAGAGCATGGATGAAGCAGGGCAACGAGCCAAGAGTGAGCAATAGAGACGAGTTTGGGAAGTGGATGTGCGAAGCGCATAATGCGGTGAACGTCAAGCTTGGGAAGGAAAGCTTCGACTGCAACAGATGGCAAGAGCGCTGGCGGACTGGCTGGAAGGACGGGAGATGCGATTAAGAATTGTTATACTACTGGGAAGCCAGGCTCCTTGTCAAGCATAGCGACGGCGCGGGTAGGTACGGTCTCAACTTCACGTGTACATCATCTCGCTCTTATACATTGCGACGCTGCACGGAATCCTCGACATGGCGATGATTCGTTCGCTGATATTCGCAATGTGAATGCAAATACATGACTAAGCGCAAGCTTTGCTCGGTGACTTCATGCACGAAACACTTCCATAAACCAACGGTACTCGTCAACCTTCGAGCGGCGTCCCCCTCCAAAATAATTGAGCAACTCGGTCTGGAGACAACGCACGCTGGCAAAGAAGGCACTTTTCGCTTTAACAAGGCGCCATGGTGCTCGACTATTTCAGCACGAAGCTACCACCAGAGCTCCGTGTCCGAGTCTACGAATACGTTTTTGCTGGTAACCACGTCCTGCGACCGCTGCCGGCCAAGTCACCGCATCAGATCCGTGATGTCCACCCCAACGTAGCTCGCCAGCTGGTCTTGAAGAACGGCGAAACGTTCACGGATGCGGCACTGGTGCTTACCAGCCGCTTGATACACCACGAAGCTCTTCCGGTGTTGTACAAGCTCAACCATATCTCGGTCGACTGGGCATACTTCTGCAAGAAGCAGGAGGCGGCAATGAAACCGATCATTATGCACGATATGATTGTACGTCTGCATATCTCGGATGGCAGAATGTCGATTGCGTGCAGTAAGGCTCAACAGGACTTGCATGTGCGCGTGTCCACGTGTGACTTCAACCCATCGAGGGCATGCGACCATCTTCAGCACGGTGGTCGTGAGGTGTGGTGCGAACACTGCGACACCAGTATACATCCGCTTCTGGAGACTCTGGCCAAGATGCCGCGCCTACGGGAAGTTACCATCGACTTTGGCTCGGACCGCTGCAGCGAGCAATCGTTCAAGAAGTTCAGAGAGGAGTTGGAAGCAAAGCAACCTGTGGGAGACGATACCAGCCTCAAATGCGTAGCCATCGGCCGCTATGAAGTGCGGCAAGCCACTTTACCTGCTCAAGTCACCATCGAGTTCAGGCACGACACGCTCTCGCGCACATGGGCGGACTGTGTTGAGAAGAAGAATGCGACTTTACAGAAGAGTCGGCCTTACAAGCAGGCGAGAGATGCGGCATCAGTGCGCTTCGTCTTTGGTCTCCATGACTTTGGTCACCATGACAGATGGCAGGGACGCCAGCTGATACCAGCAACTATCGCGGAAGTATGGCCCAAGCACACTCCGATAGACTATCGTCGAATCGAAGGCCTGGATGATGCTAGCCTAATGGACGCAGTCACTGATGCTATGATCGATCTACTTCACCGCAACGGAGATGTAATGGTGCCTAGATGGTAGCCTAGGTACTACGTACGAGGTCATGATTGGAAAAGGGTGGACGGGAATGCTGCTACATGCGCGTCCTCCAACGCACACCGAGGACACGTCCGACCGTGGCGGAAGACAGTGGGTTCGTCGGGATAGAACTTGCATTTGACTTTTGACTTGGCCGACTGGTGATGCGCCGCCCGCATGGGACCAGGAATGAGATACTCGAAGGGCTCGCCAACGCTCTGGGAGAAGGCAACATGAGTGGATTCCAGACGGGCTTTGAGTGGGGGTATCGTTGGAGAACCAGTAGGACATAGCAATGGAACATTCTGCATCGCGCTAGGCTGGTCTGCGGGCATGGCAACGGTTTCAGGCAGGTCACAATTCTTGACTCGAGCTGTCATATCCCAATTGACGTAAGTCAACTAAGAGTGTGAATGTTTTGCCGAGTGAATGCATCGGGAGTGGCGGACGCATGAGCTCGGAGAAGCAGTCTGTGTCACGAGTCACAAATCTTTATAATCCGTCCACGCCACTGCTACCGAACGTTCACGTGCACTCAGCCACAATGCAAAGTGCTCGACCTCATCACACAGTCCTCGGCCCTCGCGCAGAACGCGACCTCGCCCCAACATGTCAACATTGGTGAGAGCCATCATGCCTGCGAACCTGCTCTCAACACTGCCAGCCGAACTCCGCATCAGGATCTATGAGTACGCTCTCTCTTCCACCACCGCAATCAAGCGACAGGTCTACGAATACATTCCGGATCACAGCAACTACATAACCCGGCAGCCAGCAGCCGGTCATGAGCATTTTCCTCCAGGACTGTCACTGCAAGGGGCTTCAAACGAAGCGACTGGATTTCTGGGGTCCGTAAGCGGGCATCTCGGACAGCTTCCGCTATACAATTGTCCGCGAAATGGCCTCTGTTACAGCTATAACGTTGCAACTGCATTATACAATTGCGTAAGAAACGATTAGGAGCTTCTAGACGACGGTACAGCCGTGTCTGTGTAATTTTTGGGCCAAGGTGTGGCCGTGTAGAGGCGCTGTACAAGCGGCACCAAAAATCCAGTCGCTTTGATTGAAGCCCCTTGACTGCTCTTTGTCGACCACCAAATCGGTACCGAGGCGCTGTCAGTGTTCTACAACGTCAACACCTTCCGCACCAAGCGCACGGAGTTCTGCGACAATACATCGCTTTCGTGCGCAACATACACCACCTACATTGACCTCGAGCGCATCATCCATCTTGAGCTCTCCGACTTCCTACCGGGCGCGAACTGCTCATTGATCGCACATGGAAACGTGTGCGGCAAATGTACCCCGCCTGGGTTGGAGATGCTTGGATACTTCGCATCTCTGCCAAAGCTTCGGAGCCTCACAGTCGATTACAGCACGCCGAGTCCCAGACTCACGGATACGAATCATGATCGTTTCATGGAGCTGAAGGATGCTCTGAACCAGCAATCCGAGTCACACGACTTCACGATGAAGAGTGTGGGCGTGGGCGAGTACCTCGTACAAGGCAAGAGCCTTGATAGGACGCGGGTGATGTTCAAGAACAGTCGGCTTGCCGATCTCTGGGCCAAAGTGATCATCCTTGAAGATAACCGTGCCCCACAAACCAGTGCGGCAAGGCTCATCGGTCGCAAGCTCTGGCGCCTGCGAATTAGTCTGCAGGATGCTCGTAGGTTCCCTGTACGGAAGCTGCCGCAACAGATCGCGCGCGTGTGGCCTGCACATAGGCCACAGCAGATGGCTGTTCTTCGCACGATCGAAACGGCAGGCTTCTTGGACACATTCAACGAGGCTCTGCAGGCTTATCTCGAGACGTCCTTGCGTGACGAGGTCTGGGTTGCGGTGTCACCTCAAGATGGACCTTAGCATGGTGCATGAAGGGGTAGTTGGAGCGGTGTGGCAAGCCGCGCTGGTGTGCCTCCACAGACTGCACAACTGAAGGGTGGAGAGGGATAGGCTCGGCCGTATGGGTTCTACTGTTGCACTCCGGTCTACGAGGCTGTCTCAGCGTCGCGGAAGATGTCTCAGTCGTGGCTGTGAGGGATGCAGACAACTTCATCAAACCACATATATAGAAGCAACATATGCACAGTACCTTACTTTCCCACTCTCCCCTCACAATCCACCAGCACTCGACATTGGCTTGAAGCGTCCCGCGATATAATGATCTACAACTACGCCCCGGCACCCAGCGACTACCATCACTCCCAATACCACCCCTCTGACCCGGACCTGTCATTGAAATGCTTCATTTACTCGATCTGGTACCTACAACATAGAGACAGCTCATGGACTACAACTTCTATCTTTGCGCGGAACAGTCCACTCTCTTACTTATGCTTCTCCTGCTCCTCCTTCTGCCCCTGCATAACCCAATTACTATGGTGCTTCGCATACTCCTCCTCGCCCTCCTTCGTCTTCATAGCCTCCTTCATCTCAAACTTGTCCGGCACATTCACACCCTTCTCTATCGCTGGTCGCTGCTGAATCGTCTCAAGCCATTTCTGAAGTTCCGGGAAAGTCTTCGTAGGTACACCAGCCCACTCCGCCCAATTCACCCAAGAAAAGCAGCAGAGGTCCGCGAATCGTGTACTTGCCACCCACGAGCCACAGGCCCTGGCCGGCATCCTGTTGAGCTTTCAAACGGTCATTCAAGACCTGGTACAGACGTTTTGACTCCGTTTGGTAGCGGTTGATCGCGTAGTCGATCTTTGTAGGGGCGTAGCGGTAGAAGTGATTGGCTTGGCCTTGCATGGGACCAATGCCTGATTGCATCCAGGTGAGCCAGGACAGCATCTCCCAATACTCGTCGCTGTCATAAGCAAAGGAGATCTTGCGCTCTTTGTCGTACTTCTCACACAAGTAAAGCTGAATCGAAGCTCCCTCGAAGACTCGCAGATCTTTGCCTGAAGACTTATCGACGATAGCTGGGATACGTCCATTGGCTACAACATGATATCAGCTCAAATTCTTCCAGGGAGAGAAACCGCAGTGGTGGTGGCGAAGAAGACGTACGGTTCATCTTCAAGAACCATTCTTCCTTCTGCACATTCTTCGCGATATCGATCTTATGGACGTTGTACTTGACGCCCAGTTCTTCGAGCGTGCAGCTGATCTTCTGGCCGTTGGGCGTGCCGGCCGTGTACCTAGCCGGGAATCGTTAGCTCGGAGAAGCCGGCCAAGAATGGCAGTCACGCAACGCACAGATCAATCTTAGCTTCCGACATCTTGAATGGAGAGGATGTAATCGCAACGTGCTATGGAAATGTATCTCAATTCTCAATTGGTAACGTCTGCTGTTGTTAGCTTGGGCAGCATGAGCGTGGACAGTCAGCTGTGTATTGAGTTTGAGATGCTCATCGACGTCATGTTGACGGGTTTTCGCAGCAGCTTGCGTGCTCTTCCGGCTGAATATGGTTTCCACCATAATCTCAGTATATCAAAGCGTTCAGAAGGAGCCGGTGTACTCCATGGTACACAATGAACAAAGCGAGATGGGAGAGAAAAGGGACAGCGAAGCCTCGATGAACGATGGAAAGCCTTCTTTTGGCTTATACTACTCCAAACAAGCGAAAGCTTCTAGTACTAATACAGCAATCTCTGGCGCTCGTATATAACAATAGCCCGCCGCCGCCCGCCACAAGCAGCTCATCCCTTGTTGATCGATTGGAGAAACTCAGGCTACGAGACCTCTCCCTGCTGCGCTTCCATCGCCTGATCTCCGTTTGCCTGCTGCTGCCCTGGTAGTATGAGTTCCTCTTCCTGCCCCTCACCGTTCTTCAACTCCGCGAAACGATCCGTCTTGCCGCCACTGTTCTCCAAAAGTGCACCACCGCTTCCGTCTGCTCCGTCGGCCGTCCATACCTTGTCAGCAAACACACCGCGTTTCTGACCCTCGGTATGCTTATACGGGCAATCTCTGCGTGTGCAAGGGTTGTATCTGCAGACTATAGTCGAGTGCGCGAACGGACAGTTCTCCACCTTGCAGTCCGCGCCATTGCGGCACGGGCGGGCATCTGGGTGCTTGAAAGGACACATTGGTCCTGCAGTGCAGTTCGGGTAGAACTTGCAGATGACTTCTGACTTTGCCGACTGATGGTGTGCTGCCCGTTGTGCTGGGGATGGGTGCTTGCCAAGGCATTTGTTGTTTGTGCAGGCTGCGCCGTAGGTGCAGGTATCGCTCATATCGAGGCTGATGTTCGGTCGGGTGTTGGCGGGAGACTGGTGGGCGAAGACGCAGTCTGGGTTCGTGCAGCGGAGGTTGAATTTGCACATCGTCTCGAAGGCTGGTTTGCGTTCTGGCTCGAGAGGTCGGTCGAGTGGGTTGTCCAGGTCCATGCTGCCTTCTTCGCCTTTGGGCGCACCATTTTGGCCGTTCTTGTCGATGCGGTCAAACATGCTCTTGTTGCCTCCTCTGCCTCTTCCTCTCCCACGACCGCCCTGGAAGCCACCTCGACCCATATCAGGCATCTGGCCATTCTGCATCATATTGGTCATGAAGTTTGCCTGCATCTCCATCATCTGCATGAACATCATTTGCGGATCTTGTGGCATTCCATTCGCGCCCATCCCATTCCCACCCATCATCGGGTTCGCCATGCCACCTGCAGCCATAGCGCCCCCTCTCCCACCATTCATCATGCGCTGGATACCGTTGGCGGCCCCTCGTGGTCCGCGAGGCGCGCGGTCAGCGTGGGAATTTATCCTGCCTGCACCAGAAGCTGCGCCTTTGATCTTGTGGAGTGAGTCGTTCGCCGTGCGGTCCATTTGCCTGTTCATCTGCCCAAGCATGCGACCGCCACGTCCTCGTCCACGAGCGGGACCGGCGTCTCCGTTACGCATTGCTTTTGGTCCGCTAGGCACGCCGTCCGCCGGTGTCACGTCGCCCATTTGCTCATCCTGGAGACCAGACATCGCGTCGTCGCCGTTCGAGTGCTCTATGCTCGTCACCGGCGCGCCTTCCATGCCCTGATCACCGCCACTAGGTGCAGACTGCTGCCCTCCGTTCAATCTCCGCGCTTCGTCGAATAGCCATCTCGTGAAGTCTGCCACTTGCGGGTCGTCCTCTCCTACGCCTAGTAACTCTCCTCCTAACTCTGATTGTACTGCCTGTGGTCCCTTGCTATTCACCAGCATCATCGTCACGTACTCTGCGAGGGTGGTGTCGTTCTCTTCCGCCGCGTATCCCATCTCCATGAGCTTCGCTTGCGCAGCGTTTTGAATCTCCTGCGCGAGAGCGCTGCCAGTTTCTACCACGACGTCCGCCATGATGTTGGAAATTGTGCGGTCTGATCGAGAAATGGTGATGCCTTGGTATGCACGGCAGATGAAGGCTGGCGCGAGTCAGTCGCGAAGCTGAGGTTGAGGCTGGAGGGTCGAATCTCAGTCCGTGGGGAGTATACTGTGGTTGTCTGAGTCGCCAGGCGGTGGAAACTGGATTGAGGTGATTTTCGGGGAAGGATGGCGATGTTTGTAGTGCTGGTTGTTCTTGCTCGCGTGCACAAAGGCTGCCAGCTGCCAGAAACGTCAAGAGGAGAGGAGAGGCTCAGTGCACGGTCCGCTTCGCCAAGATTCCATGCAAGCTTACCTCATCCGAAATTTTTGGAGCATGTGAAAGACGATTTGAGTCTCGAGTCTTTCGTGCTGCTCAGGAGTAGTAGTCAACTGGCGCCTGCAGATCGCGAAGATGTCGAGGACAAAGTTATTGGAGCGAGAAGTGGCCCAGCAGTCAATCCCGACGCAAGAAGAGGATGAAGAGTCGGATGTTGAGTTCGTACTCGATGGCGAGCCAGAGAAGGACGACGCAGAGCGAGAGCTTGAACGCTTGATATTCGGCGATAGTGCTGGATTTAGGCAAGGACTAAAAGACAATGCACTGCAAGAAGTAGAAGACGAGGCCGAAGAGGGTGCAGAGACGGGCTTGGAGGGTCTAGACGACGCGCATCTCTTCTTCACGGATACTGGAGCAGACATCGCATACCAAGCACCTATCGCTACAGAGTCGGATGACGACACTACGCTACGATCGAAGCACCCAGCAGCATGGGAAGACTCGGACGACGAGCGAACACTAGTCTCACTGGCATCTGCACCAAGACTTCGAAAGCTACGACGGACAGAGGCAGAGGACGTTGTCAATGGCAGAGTATACGCTCAGCGATTACGGCGACAGTTCGAGCTGCTCAACCCGAGACCCGAGTGGGCGCAGACTGCTCTCCAGAAACCAGCGAAGAAGAAGCGGAGACTATCTGCAGCTTCCGCTGAGGACGAAGAGGCCTCAGACGAAGACATGGACATCGACGTGCCCTCCTCAGCACCACTCTCGAAGCTCCTCCGAGAAGCTGAAAGCCTCGTCCGCTCGTCCGGTCCAGGCGCAGGGAAGAAGCGCAAGCTTCGCCCAGAAGTCATCGACATTCAGCGCACCAAGGACATCGCTGGCATACAGCCCTCCGCGATCACCTCGCTCTCTTTTCACCCACAACTACCGCTTTTACTCTCCTCTGGCCCATCCTCAACGCTCTATCTCCATCAGATCGCCCCTTCACCACCAGCGCTGACACCCAATCCGTTATTGACGAGCATGCATATCCGTGGCGCACCTCTCACAACGACAGCGTTCCACCCAACGGACTCCCGGATCTTCCTCTCGGCTCGAAGACGCTACTTCCACGTCTGGAACCTCGAGACCGGCCAAGTAGAGAAGATCGCGCGTATCTACGGCCAACAGCATGAGCAGAGGAGTATGGAGCGCTTTAAACTGAGTCCTGACGGCAAGTACATGGCGCTCCTCGGCTCTGCTCGGAAAGGCGGCGGTGTCATCAACATTCTCTCTGCGGCGACACTGCAGTGGGCAGCGCAAGTCAGGGTGGAGAGTCGAGGTGGTATTGCGGACTTCGCTTGGTGGCGGGATAGCAAGGGACTTTGCATCGCTGGCAAGAGTGGAGAGGTAACCGAATGGTCTGTCCTCTCACAAACGGTGGTGGCAAGATGGCAGGACGAAGGCGCTGTAGGCACTACCGTGCTTGCCCTGGGAGGGCAGCACGAGCATGTCAAGTCACCCATAGGCACAGATCGATGGGTCGTGGTGGGCAGCAGCTCCGGCATAGTCAACATCTACGACCGCCGAGTTTGGCTTACACCCTCCACAACCAGCAAAGATGTACAATCCGACCAACCGGTTCCAGCCGCTCCAAAGCCTACCCGAGTGCTGGACCACCTAACGACGCCGACCTCGCACCTCGAGTTCTCTCCCGATGGCCAATTGCTGGCTATGGCGTCAAAGTGGAAGAGGGATGCCATGAGGCTGGTACATTTGCCGTCTTGTACAGTTTTCAAGAACTGGCCTACGAGCTCTACGCCTTTGGGCAGGATTACCGGTGTGGCTTTCTGCGCTGGAGAGGTAGTGCAAGGGGATGTTCATTCGTTGGTGGCGGTGGCGAATGAGCAAGGAAAGGTTAGGGTGTGGGAGATACGATGAGGATAGTGAAAAGTCGATCTCGGTTCTACTGTAGGACTACGGCCTTTTGTCACGTCTGCTACCTGAGAGGTACTTTAGATCCGCTACACAATGCACATACTGTTTCCGCACTCTTGCAGCCTCGGACTCTTATAGTGCATTCGCTGCAGCACGACTCTCCGTCGCTACCATATCCGTCCACACCACACTGTCAACAGCAGCTTATCCTCTCCCACACTACTTACAGTACTGCGCCCGATACTCCTGACATTCCCTCAAGTTCTCTGCCGCACGTATGGCCTCTGGTGAAAGCGGTGCTATCTTCTGGCCCTTCCCAATCTGATGTCTCGCACTCCCACTCAACTGCTCCGGCCCGCCGACAGGGGAGAGGAGAGAGGCGTCTTTGCAAGGCAGCCCCATATCGTAACACTGGAAGGCCTCCGGTGGCACATACGTGAGCCACGGCGTATCCGACCTCAGAAGCCCACTCGGCGCCCTTGTGGATGATGCCAACACCACCAGCCCAATCGTTGCAATGATGATTATGCCGCACAGGAAAGACACGAAAACCATACAAGAGTAGGCTTTTCGCGCCCACCGGGTCGCACGAGATGTCCCTTGGCCGCGCTTCTCGAGTACAGCTTCGATGTGTCTCGACGTGCTCGCTGCCAACCTCTGGCGCAAGTCTTCGATCTCTTCTTGATGCTTGGACCATAGCTGCTGCAGTTCTAGGGCGTGGACTTTGTGTAGGCAGCTAGTGGCGTAGGAGAGTTCATTTTGAGCGAAGTGGTCAATTGCCGTGTTGGCGGTTTTAGCGGTCGACGTGACTGGTAAGCTGATGGGATCATAATGCTGTTCTTCGTACACAGTTGATGGCGGAGTGAGGGCGGCGTCGCCGATACTGTCCTGCGCATGCTCTCCGCTTGGTGATACGTCGTCAAGAGGGTGATGTTGGTGATCCATAGCGTTGCTTCGATTGTGGACCTGGGATTTGGGGAAGGATAACGGATGATCAGATGGAGAACCTGTGCTTTTGTAGTTCCCTCGTCGACTCGCCTGCCGGTCTTGCTTGCTTTGACGTGGCTCTGAGACACGCATGTGTCTGGCGGGATTTATTGAGACAGCTCAGACGGTGCTAGAATTGGGTAAAACGCTCTGTACTTTGCAATGTTAAATTATTCCATTTTGCTATGAACATCCTGCACCTGTCTATACTGAGCTCCGTCTCATGTCCACTTGACGAGCTAAGGCGAACGTCCCTTCGTCATGCCGTCACTCTAGCCTTGACGCATGTCGACATCACGCCGTTCATGTGCTTGATATGAGCACGCTTAAGCAGTGTAGGTAGAGGCGGACACGTTGCCACCCCGTCCAGTCCAGTTGACGTGGATGTCCTTGCCCTCAGGGTACTTCTCGCTCGCGTGCTCCGGCTTAATCCTGAAGGTGTGGGCACCGAAGTAATCACGCTGTGCCTGCAAGAGGTTGGCCGGCAGGTCCTTCGTCCTGATACCGTCGTAGAAAGACAGGGCAGTGCTGAAGGCCGGGGTGGGGATACCCCACTGAGCGCCCTTGGCGACGGTGTCACGCCAGCCTGGCTGGGCCTTGTGGATGGCCTTGTTGAAGAAGTCGTCGAAGAGCAG